>CAUYOR010021755.1:0-11516 GCA_963573925.1 Callimico goeldii
TCATATATATATATATATATATATATATATATATATATATATATTTTTTTTTTTTTTGAGTTGGCGTCTCAGTCTGTCACCCAGGCTGGAGTGTAGTGGCATTATCTTGGCTCGCTGTAACCTCTGCTTCCTGGGTTCAAGCAATTCTCCTGCCTCAGCCTCAGGAGTAGCTGAGATTACAGGCATGTACCACCATGCCTGGCTAATTTTTGTATTTTTAGTAGAGACAAGGTTCTGTTATGTTGGCCAGGCTGGTCTTGAACTCCTGACCTTAGGTGATCTACCTTGGCCTCCCAAAGTGCTGGGATTATAGGCATGAGCCACTGTGCCTGGCCAGAAGCTTGTAATTTAAGAGCATTTACACAGATATACCATACCTAAAGCAGATCCAGACCAAGGGTGTAGTGGACCCACGTCCCTGAGAGTCCAACTGCTCTTCTCACCGCCTGAAGTCTCTACAGGGTGCAACTTGAGCATTTTTGCTTAAGGGATTGGAATGAGCACCCACACTGAATGGTGTACCACTCTGAAGAGCTGTCACTCATAACTCAGCTGTTGCATATCAAGACACCTGCTATTCAATTAGTGGCCTGGTCACAGACATTGACATTCAGCCTCCAGAATTCTTGCAATGGCCCTGATGTTCCACAGGAGTAATGGGTGGGAGTAGGAGGCCACCTAACTGGCACCAGGGTTGCAAATTGAATGTTTACAAGAGCAAATGGGGGCAAAGTAGATAAACCAAGTGACACAGTGGGGTCCAAGGTGACTGTCCTCCAAAGAGGACAACATTTCTTTAGCTCCAGCTCATTGTTGCCCAGATCTTTACATTTTTTGAGAGAAGCTCTAAATCTATATTTTAATAACTATAGATTAAAATAAATCTATATTTTAATACAAATCTTTAACAGTTTGGGAGCCAAAGGAAACATATCTGTGGGCTCCTGTATATTTGGAATTTCTGATTTAGACTTTACCAGAATATGTTACTCATTTACCAAGGTTATGTTTTCTATCTTCATCATTCCATATAACCAAGATTGGCCTTATAGATCAATATATACAGTAGAGGAATAATTGAGAGGTAAAAAAAAACCTCCTATCAGATGCACTAGTTATAGTACAATTTGTCAGGGTTCACTCAGGGTGGCTGGCAAAATATCAGGGAAATATTAGTGAAAGTTATAGATTAGTCTCAAACATTTTGGAAGGCTGAAAGGTTTTATTGGGACAGGCTGAAAGCAGCCTGTTAATTACATTAGGAAAGAAAAAAGATAGAGACGATAAGAGGCTTTCCCAATTAAGTCTGTTTACCCCACATCCCTTTGTCTCTACTCTGTTTCCTCATGTAAACTCTGTGCTGGATGGTCCTCTCCAGGTAAGATCAAAAAGGAATTACCCGTTAATAGTGTTTACTCTGGGCCCCAGAACCTAAAGCTTTTATCAGTCGTAAAACCACTCTTTTAACCATGTTCAGTATCCACAAGAATGTTGACTTGGAACCTCTGTTGTAAAATTCATATTGAATAAATGTGAGGATGGACAGGTTGGTTGGCTACATTTGCCCTCTGAAAGCGGCCGATGACCATCCCTGGCCCACTTGAATCACTTTAATGGGTGTGAGAGTGCATTTTTTCCATCCATTGTTGAGTCAGAGTCTGCAGGACAGATCTCTGCAGGTGGTGGTCATCTCAACAATTAAATAATTTGCATAATGTCATATGAATGACAAAATCGGTCATCTCTGGTAAGTCACTTCTGGTCAGTTACTAAACTTTTCCTTCAATTTTCTCATTTGTAAAATAAGGATATATTAGTGTCTACCTTTAAAAGTTGTTGTGAGGATTAAATGAGAGTGCATTAAAAGGATCTTGCAGAATAAAGGATACATGCTATTGAGGTTTTGAAAGGAGGCCCAAAATAACACCTCTTTGTTGCCTAAGTTCTGAACCAGTTAAAATAGAATTATTCCATGAAGAACTAAAATATCACCATTATTAATGATAAGGGCTAGGTTGCAAGACACAACTTAGTTTGACCAACAGAACGGGCTTGCTAACTGCCTATCCCCATTCTCAGACTTGGAACAGCTTACCTAAGGGAAATTTTGCTTTAAAAAAGTACTTAACCCAGGTTACTAATTACCTTTGGTTCAGAGGCAGAGGAAAGAGAGGAGGCTTGATGTCTTTGGTTGCTTTCACTTTTGATAAGTTACTTCTACTCTCCTGAGAAAGGTTGGCCAATGGCTGGCTGTTCCCTAATAAAAGCTCTCCCCCAAGGGAGGAGTCAAGGGTGGAACAAGAGACCAGAGGTATTAAGAGAAATCCTCCTCCTGGAAAAAAGGTAGGGAGTGAGGAAGAAGCGTTTTCCCTAATATTTACTAAGTGCTCAGTAAGTGGTACCTATTATCATTATCGTTAATATGTAGAACCCTGACAGTTTTTGGCCTGACAGCTTTTCAAAGAATTGCAAGCTGGGCCCTTCCCAAATGTTAACAATGTATCCCCATATTGGAATTCTGCAAACTGTTTCCTAAAATGCTAAAAGGTGCGCTGGGAAGAATGGATTCTGGGCTCAAATAATTCTTGGATTAAGGTAACCAAAATAGACTTCTTTACTACAGCCTATCTTAGAGTTTTTTGTGTGCTAATATAAAATATTGGATGTACTGATAAATACATATAACGAACACCTCTACTTTAAACTTATTTCTGCTATTATCCTTTCTCCTAGAATATTTATTAATAGTCTAAGAACATGTTCTGTGGATGACAGTTAAGGAAAAACTAATTCAAATTTAATTTAATAGTTTATCCCAATACTTCAGAAAACCAACACAGATTATTGCAGATGATATATGTAAATTCACCACCAACTTTGACCAAACAAAATGAACACACAGAAAGCAAAGTACATTGTGTAAAGTACACCCATCTTAAAAAAATATATTTTTTTTACCCTGACCCCCACTCACTCCTCCCAAAATAACAGCTGTTAAGTGAATTCTCTCTTAGGCAAAGGTTTATTGCTTTGTCCAGTTGGGGTTTTCAGCGGCCTTTGTCATTTTCAGCTGGGTCTCTTATTCTGAGTGGGGTGACCTCTGTGTTGAGCCATGACATACACTGTTGGGAGGCAGGAGACATTTGAATTTTCAACCCATTAAATTTAGGTTTCTAATGAAAACAAAAGATTCTTGAAAAACCGGTTTTGACCTGGAGGTTTATTGCTTTACTTCTAAGGCTGTCTTTATAAAAATAAAAGAATTAGAAGTCATCTGCTTCCAATTCCTTTATAACTCTTGTTCCCAGATGTTGTATTAAAAATTATTTGTTTAAACATAAAATTCTGAATATTTTCATTTAATTCAACACATTTATTTTAGCTTTGTATTTGGCAGGTATAGAGTCTAACAAATTTCTAAAACTATGGAAAATTATTCTTTCAGTTAATTTGTATGTTTCAGCCTTGTTGTTCTCATAAATAAAATAAAATAGCAACTAATATTTGCAGAGGGTGTGCCAAGAATATTATTCTGTTTGATCTTCACAAAAATCTTCTGAAGTAGATGCAATTATTTTGTCCATTTCGCTGATGGTGTCTGGGGCTTATAGAGGCTAAATGATACCAAGGCCACCCAGTTGTAAGCAGCAGTGGCTAGATGGGAATCCAGGCCACCAGTACCACAGTCTGCCCTCAATCACCATATCTAGTTTAAGAGTAGTACTTGGAGACACAGTTCTTAAAATCCATCTGGTTCTTCAAGATCTTTCCAGAGTCATAAATTTGTGTGTGAATCCAAACATACTTTGTTTACTGTTCACATGAATGAGTCTATTTTTGGTAACTCCCAGGGCTTTCTCAATAATTAAAAAAACCACAATGTTCAAATCATCCTGGGAGAGAAAGATTAGTATGAACAAAGAGTTAGCTAATCTTGCTTAATTGGCCCAGCATGAGTAGTTGAATAAAAAACAAAAAAGCCTAGTTCAGTCACAGATGGAAGAATGTGGATTGTGTCCTGGAGCTTTAAATGGAAATGGATGCAATGCATGGCCAAAATCCATGCTTCTTAGGAGCATGAAGGATACTTTACAATTAAGGCCAGGGTGAAACAAAAGTAGCAGAAGTGCAAAGGCCTCAAATACCTGAAAATGGCTTTCAAAACATTTAGCACAAACTAGGATTTATCGTCATAAGTATCCTGGCAGATGTGCCAAGATTTATGCTGTAGCTGCTTTGAGTTCTGAAAGAGCAGATAATCACAAATGAGGAAAAATTGCCTCTTCAAATGCAGAAATACTTCTTTTTTGATGCAGATATGTTGCAGTCTTGTTTTTCCTTCTTTCTGATGTTCTAGTTTGAGAAATGTTCTGTCATGTGAAACAGATTATATTCTGTGTGATCATCTGAAAATATATTAAAGCCACATTGTCATTTGGCCTGGCATGCTGCTTAATTTGGTGGGGAAAACTATAGTTCCCAATTTTAATAATCAAACACTCAAAAACTTGGGTTCTAGAAAGATCAAATTATGCTCCCCTGTCTTTTCCTTCCTTCAACCCCTGCCCAATTGAGCATGCAGACTTTCAAGAAATCTTTTATTGAGCATTTACCAAAGCTACTGTATGAGATAATAACATGCCTGAAAGAGTCCTTGCTCCACAGGAGAAAATATGCATAGTCTTATGGAGTGTCCCATACACACATCAAATCTCTCTCAGAATGAGGAAGACTGTGGTGAGGACTCTAATGGGGATGTAAAACTTGGGGAGCCCAGAGAAGACAGAGTTGAACTCTGCCTTGGAGGACTACAGAAGGTGTCACAGAATAAGAAACATCTCAGCTTGTGTTAAAGGATAAGGAAGATTTTGACTGGTAGAAAAAAATGTTACAGGCTTGGTGTGGTGCTCACGCCTGTAATCTCAGCACTTGGGGAGGCCAAGGTGGAAGGATCTCTTGAAACCAGTAGTTTGAGACCAGACTGGGCAACATAGTAAGGCCCTGTCTCTATAATAAAAGAAAAAAAATGTTAGGTAAAAATTTTAAAACTTAAATTAGCTGCAATCAAAAAGCACGTGTGGGGTTAATGGGTAGTTAAGCCTGACGTGCTTAGTTAAAGGGACCCAAATCTACTTGAAAAACAAAACAAAACACAGGCATGTTTGTTTCAGACTCAGCCTGCAGGTTACCAGTTTTCAACTCCTTGGGTTAAAGAACAAAGGGCATGAGACCACAGTCAATAACCCCCATCCACCAGGCAGACTGTCAAATCAGTTTTTAAAAAAATAGCTTTTCTCTTAAATATGATCAGACAATCAGATAACTGAAGAAAACTTTACCTTGAAAATAAAAACTAGAAAACAAACACACAAAATAGACAACTTGGAGGAAACCAAAACTATGCAGAAATGTGAAAACATGAAGAGGAAAACTACCATTAACATCCTCAGTGAGATAGGAAAAGGCATGTATCCTTGAAGCACGAGCAAGGTGCTATTATACACAGAACATTCAGAGAACGAAAAAGAACCTTAAACATACAAAATGTGAAAGGAAATCTAAGAAAAATTTAAGATTCATGTTGGAAAATCAAGTTGAGAAAAGTTCCTGTGAAGCAAACTGTGTTACTTTGCTGTGGCTGCTATAACACAGTGCCACAGACTGGGTGATTTCAGTAACAGAAATTTATTTTCTCACAGATCTGGAGGCTCAGAATCTGAGACCAAGGTGTTAAGAAGATTGGTTTTTGAAGGCTATTCCCCTTGGCTTGTAGATGGTTATATTTTCATGTTCACATGGCACCGCTGTCCCCCACCGCCGCTGTGTGTGATTGTGTCCAATTTCCCTTCTTATAAAGACACTAACCATATTGGGTTAAGCGCACCCTAATGACTTTATTTTAACTTTGCTACCTCTTTGAAGACTCTATCTTCAAATATCACCTTCAGATGTTTTTAGGGTTAGGACTTCAACATATGAATGGGGTGGGATGGGAGAGAGGACACCACAGCCCATAATATAGATCAAGGCAAGTGGTCAGTTCTAAAATCAAAGCTACCCAAGAGGCTGAGGTGTGTGAAAGGAAAATAAAACCTCAGGACCTCAACTCACTGTGCCAAGAGGTAATAATTAAGATGAAAGTTGAGTCATGCAAGAAACTGCCTTTCTTTTTGTTCCTGAGCGTATAGTTACAGAAAAAGTTTAGGTATCTCCACAGGTAGTTACTCTGTGTTCACCTTGTATTATATAAAGGGCCAATTTACTGAGTGACAGATGAATACATAATTGATTATTCCCCTGCCTGCACCTTTTCTCCTGCAACATGTAGATTCAGTAGTGTAACCATACCTTCCTCTTTTCCCTCCATCTCACTTTTTCCCTTTAAATATTAGTCTTCAGTCATCTTTGGAGAAAGTCACAGACCACAGACTGTTTCTGCGATTCTGTGTTCCTTTTTTCCAGGCATGTCCTTAACATTAGGAAAATAAACTAAATTGATTGGTGTTCCAGACTTAGAGAGAGAAAGAGAGAGAGAGGAAGTCATTAATGAAGAAATTTATAAAAATTTCCCTGAATTAAAAGACTCAGTTATAAGATTAGAAGAGGCTATGGATATGCAAGAAAATTGGTAAAAACAGACCCATACTATGGCAATCATTAGGATGAAACCTGGGCGTCAGGATTTTTTAGCCTCCCAAGTTATTTTCTTATTTCCCAGGTTAGATATATTCGATGTAAACATGGAAGAACAAGAGCCAGGAAAAGAATCCCCACGGCAATAGAAAACAAGGATTCTGGGATAAAAATTCTGCACTGAGAACAGGGTGCAACCCATCTAGAAAAAGGAAGGGAGGAAAACAACATGAGAAATTTCTTCCAATAAATGAAATTGACATAACAGCCACTGCAAAGTATAGAGGGAAGCTTTAGACAATTGGTGTAGCATAGAGAGGAGCTTTAGACAAGAGACATTAAGAATTTTATGCAGGACTGCATGTGTAGAATAGATTAAAAGGGATAAGGATGGATAATCAAAGGTGATTACAGCAACCCATGTAGTATGAACCCCACAAAGAGTCTGGGGTTGAATGAATCAGGAGTATATAGGAAAACAAACAAATTTTAAAGCAAGAAAATTGTTAACTCCATAGAAGCAAAAAATATGCAGGGAAGGAAAAGTTCTCTGGGCTGACTACGTGACTCAATTGTGGAAAGAGTTTGTGGAGAAGAGGGAGAAAGGAAGTGTACATGTGAGTAATGTGTGAGTGTGTGTGTGTGTGTGTGTGTGTGTGTGTGTAGTTAATTATCTTCTTCCATGGTGGGAAGTCAATAGATAATGGTCAAAAATAAAATGTCAAAAAGTAGCAGTCAAGCATGCCATTCAGAAAGCTAAAAATTTTGTAAGCAGTTGCTCTGGAGTGTGGGAAATCCATTAGAGGGTTGAGGGATTGCTGTTTTTCATAACAAGTTTTGTAGAAGTATTTGACTTTCTAAGTGATACACAGATTTAACTTCATAAAATTAAAAGTTACAAAATACAAAACCCAGAAGCACTAGAAAAGAAAAATAAGGGGGATTGGACAAACTGCTGAGGGATGACAGTGACAAAAACGGAGACAGAGAGAAGCTAAAGCCTTGATTGAAACATTGCTATCTGGGAGATCTTTTAACAGAAAATGCTTTGAGTTGAGATATCAATATGGAAGACACGTTAGGATGAAAGAGCTGTAACTTCTTTGAGGCGTTAGACCTGTCCTAGATTACCTGTCCTAGATTTTCTTTAAGGTCAGAGAATATCAAAGAGTAGAGTCATCTAAAGATACCAAAAAAATATAGGATTTCATTATTCAACTATTTATTCAACAAATATTATTGACCATCTGCACTGCACTGGATGTCTGATATAACATTGTGCTGGATGTGTGTGTGTATGTGTGTGTGTGTGTGTGTGTGTGTGTGTGTGTGTGTGTGTGTGTGTATGTCTGTGTATATATATATATATATATTCATTGAGCTCTCGAAGCTATCTGGATATATATATATGAATATATATATATATTCATTCAAAAGGATGTGGTTAAAAAAGAAATTATTCAGAAAAGATAGATCAAATAATGCCTAATACACTCTCATTAGAATTATGCACTTTATCAAAGAGAAACAAAGAGACGTTAAAAGTTATACGTAGGACTGCATGTGTAGAATAGATTAGAAGGCATAAGGATGGATAATAAAAGGTGATTGCAGCAACCCATGTAGTATTAGCTTCAACTAGGGAGGAGTCAGTGAAATGGTGGCATGCAGACATGTAGGAGATATTGGAAGGTAAATTCCATAGAATTTAGAATTTAGTGATTGATTGAATATGGAAATTGATGACAGAAAAGGAGTAAAAAGGATAGTTAGGTACTGGGCGTAATGGCATGAATGATAGCATCATTCTCAAATATAACAAAGAGGCAGATTCCAAGGGAAAAGTATCCGGTTTCGTTTTAGATATATTGAGTTTCATATGAAAGGACAATTCAACACATGTTCAAATATCTAGAGTAGAGCTCTAGAGAGAGAATTCTACAGATGACATAAAGTTGAGAGTCTCAGGTGACGGTTCAAGGAATACATATAGAGATTATGAAAGAAGCGCAGAGAGAATAAGAAGAGATATTTTTGGACAGAACTGTGAGGAGGGCAAGTATTTACAAAATAGTCAAAGGATAAGGTGGCCGAAGAAGAGACTGAAAGAAGTGGCAAACTGGCAAAAAGATAATCAGAAGACAGAGATTCAATTAAGAAAAATAATAGATGTAGAAGTGTGAGATAATTAATAGAACAATGCATTGAGGAGATGAGTGACTTTCCGATAAAGGAGAAGGAACGCTATCTCCTCCAATTCAATAGGAGAGAAGTAGAAAAGGATAAATGCAGAGACATGTAAATTTTAACTTTTTATTTATTTTTACTTTTTATACAAATGGGGAAGACTGTGTTGCCCAGGCTTGTCTCAAACTCCTAGACTCAAGCAATCCTCCTCCCTTGGCCTCCCCAAGTGCTTGATTACAGGTGTGAGTCACCGCATCTGGCACTAAGTTTTAACTTAGATGGCAGTAACTCAACTTGAGTCTAAATCCACTTGATACTCTTTTATCCTTGAAGCAGTAACCAAAGTCATATGCTGAGAGTAAAGGGGAAAGTTGGTTTGGAGTTATGAGGAAACTGGAGAATGCGTGAAATTCATTTCATGTAAAATGAGAAATAAACCTATTAGGAAAATATAGAAAAAATCCAGATAGCTTCGAGAGCTCAAGTGATGTTGGGAACCATGTGGTCTGTGTTATATAATTTCCTCTAGCAGCCTTGCAGTCTGCTAAAATGGCTAACCCTGAAATGCTGCCTTTGGCGGGGCACAGTGGCTCATGCCTGTTAAGCCCACCACTTTGAGAGGCCGAGGCGGGTGGATCATCTGAGGTCAGGAGTTCAAGACTAGGCTGACTAACATGATGAACTCTGTCTCTGCTAAAAATACAAAAATTAGCCAGATGTGGTGGCAGGCACCTATAATCCCAGCTACATGGGAAGCTGAGGCAGGAGAATCACTTCAATCTGGGAGGCAGAGATTGTAGTGAGCCGAGATTGTATCATTGCACTCCTTGGGCGACAAGAGCGAAACCCCATCTCAAACAAAACAAAAGAAAACAAAAATACCTGCTGTCTTTAATTTCCTTGTGCTCTCAATCCACAACGTCACTTACAAAACACATTCCTAGTCATTACCTTGCTGCAAAAATCCATGTTTGCAGCCAGGAGTGGAGGAGAGGTAGGTGTGGCTACTCAGGATATTGTTGAGGAATTTCTTGTCTTAGATGGATGGGGAGGTTCTAGTAACTCGTCATGGTAGTTAAGTTTCATCCTGCTTGGACATAGACATGAAGCAACTTTTTTTTGGAAAGTCGAGAGTGATAACTGAGACTGTGTATGACAAGAAAACTGTAGATAATCTAAGTCAACATGATTTTGTTGTTTGTTTCAGGAAAATTTTGTCTTGGTGGGAAGAAATACTCTAACCAACAAATAATTTTTCTATTTTTTTTTGTTGTTGTTTCCAATTCCTACAGATCAACTAATTGGAGACAGCAGTCTGCTCATTTGGGCAAAATCTTGCTTATCAGACTGTTTACATATTAAGATTGGCTTTAAGATCCTTGCCTTGCTAGACCCATCAATCTTAAACTATTGTGTCACAGACTTTGCTGAATCTCAGTTTAGTTCCTCACTTTGAAAGCCCCACTCTCACCTTAAACGACTTGTGCTTCGACCTGAAAGTCCTATAACAATCCCAATTCTGATGCCCTCTTCTGAGACACTGTTAAGACTATGTCAAGTTCATATTTTAGGGAGGTTCAAGGGAAAAGTTTACAGAACACAAATCATTGCAATTCAGAACTTCTCACCAGTTCTTGGCTATAAAATCTCTCCCCCAAGAACCAGGTTTAACCTTTTTAAATTCTCCAAACTTTGCTCTACTCCTCCCTGATGGATGGCCCATTGTAAAACCCCCTCCTTCTAAACACCTCTCAAGCTGAATCCATTGTCCCCTCCTTCACCCTTGCCTCCCACAAGAACTCAATTAGCAGCATCTGTTGACTATGCCTCATATGTAGCTCCCAAGTCCACATGCTCTTTACCATCACCACAGCAGCAGCTTGATCCAGCTCATCCGGACTTGTGCAATGGCATCATAATTCTCTGCCAGTGCTTCTTTTTTTTTCTTTTTTTTTTTCATTTTTAAGGTGTGCACTTTATTCAACTGGTCTTAAGTCAGTGTACAGGTAAGCCCTGGCTGCCTCCACCCACTCCCAGGGAGACCAAAAGCCTTCATACATCTCAAGTTGAGGGACAATAAAAGGGGTAGCCAGAGGCTAAAATCTTTCAAAATAAAGCAAAATAAAAAAAGTATTAAGGCGAAATTTAAAAATTTTTTCATTACATAATTTACAACAAAAGCAATGCTGTTACCTCCCCTGTGTGGACTTTGGAGAGGACTGGGCCATTCTCCTTAGAGAGAAGTGGGGTGGCTTTTGGGAGGGCAAGGGACTTCCTGTAACAATGCATCTCATGATATTTGGAATGACTTAAAAAAAAAAAAACAATGTACACAATCAAGTCCTCGGCCACATTGTAGAACTTTGGAGGATGCTCACTCCAACCAACTGCTGTCACCTTCACCGTTCCAGTTTTTAAATCCTGAGTCAAGCCAAAAAAAATAACCAAAACAAAACAAAAAACAAATAAAGCCATGCCAATCTCATCTTGTTTTCTGCACAAGTTAGGTTTTGTCAAGAAAGGGTGTAATGCAACTAAGTCACAGTCCGCCTAGAAGCATTTGCGGTGGACGATGGAGGGGCCGGACTCATCATATTCCTGCTTGCTGATCCACATCTGCTGGAAGGTGGACAGCGAGGCCAGGATGGAGCCACCGATCCACACAGAGTACTTGCGCTCGGGAGGAGCAATGATCT
>CAUYOR010021756.1:0-12031 GCA_963573925.1 Callimico goeldii
CCCTCCTCCCTACCTTCCTCCTTCCCTCTCTCCCTGCCTTCCTCCCCTCCTCCCCCACCCCCAAAAAAAAAAAAAGAAATTTATAATTCATCAACCTCAGTAGGTAGTTGGAAGGATTAAATGAGATTGCATTTGTAAAGAGTTCAGAACAATGCCTGACACTTAACAAACACTCAATATATAGTAGCTACCATTAATATGTGTTTAATAGTACCAGTAGGCTCTCTCTATATATCACCTGAATCCTCACCGCAACCTTTGGAGATAAGCACTATTATTCCCACATTGTAAATGAAGACACTGAATTTTCAGGAGTTAACCTGTTCAAGAACATACAAGCTAGTAAATGGATAAGATAAGGTTTGAACCAAATCTAGCAGTTATCAAATGTACTTTTCCCTTGACATTAAGATGTCTTTAATACTTGATTTGTTACAGTAAAAATAAGGCAAAAAATACAAAGCAACGAAGTCCAAATAGTTCACTGCAATACAGTAAGTTGGGTTTAGAAATGCTACAAGTATGGAAAAAAGTCTGGGAAGGTTTACAGCCAGCTCTTCACTGTATTTACCTCTGTAACGTAAGACTGGGGAAGGCTTTTACCTTATGCTTTCTATAGGCTTATATTATCTGATCTTTTAAACAATTACATGGGCTTCTATGTAACCTTTATTGAAGCATGACATGTATACAGTACAAACAGTAACTATACAGCTGATTGAATTTTCACATACAGAGCACACCCAAGGAAACAGCATGAGATAAGGAAACAGAACATTACCCGAACTGCTAAACCTCCCTTGCGCCCGTCTTCCGTCACTGACAGCCTAGCAAAGGTCTGGCACGATCCTGACTACTAACACTGTAGATTAATTCTGTCTAATTTTATGTAACTGGAATCACACAGTATTTGCCCTTTACTCTCAGGTATGGCCTTTTTCTTTCAATGTGTGTGTGTGTGTTTCTGCTCCATGTCACTGTGCATAGTTGTAACTTCTTTACTCTGGCTGTGATGTTTTATATCAAATAACTACTTATCTATTCTATTGTTGTTAGCCATGTGAACCATTTCAAATTTGGGGCTATCATGAATAGTGTTGCTTGGAAAATTCTCAAATTTGTGCTTTAGCACTCATGTGGACCCAATTTCTGTTGAGTATTTAACTAGGAGAACTGCTGGATTATATGGTATGGTTATGTTCAGCTTCAGAAGCATGAGTATTTTTTATATTTTTTAAAGAAATGGGTGCAAACCATTTGCTGCATCAACCAAATTTAATCTATCCGTATGCATTTTCTTTTCTTTTTTTTTTTTAGACAGAGCCAGGAATGTCTTATCCCTCATGTTGAAGCCTGCACCACACTTAGAACTTTTCAGAGCTGGGTAACACAGTTAGCAATGAAACATCGACAGTTATGGCTTATTAGGAGGCAGAATACAGTGATTAAAGCTGGCCTGGGAGTGAGTCTGCCTGGCTTCACTTCCCAGCTCTGCAATTGTCTGACTTTGTGTCCTGTGTCCCTCTGTAACGGGTTATGGGGAATGCAGAGGAAGATACTGTAAGTGCATGGTTAGCACAGAGCAGGCGCTCAAAACATGTTAGCTACTATTAAAATATTACTACGGCGTAAAGATTAAAACCACAGGCTTGGAAGCCGGACTGCCCAGCTGAACTCCAGCTCTACCACTCACTGCTATATGATGCAGGCAATGTACTTAATGTCTCCATGCCTCAGTTCCCTCATCTGTAAAATGGGGATCTTAATCCCACCTCACAAAATATGTGTGAAGATCACTGAATGTATAATGGTCTTAGAATGGTGCCTGGCATATTAAAAGTCCTATATTCATTTTAACTACGGTTATTATTGCAAGCAGATCAAATAAATATTTCTCACACACATCTTTCAAATGTAAATGGATGCTGCTGTGATTAACAAAACACAAATTCATCTGAAACGTTCCTAAATTCATAGTGTTTTCTAAATCAACTTATGATTGAAGGTACGACTAACACCATGAGAGATTAGGACACTCTAACAATAAAAAAGTGGGCTCAGGCCAGGCGTGGTGGCTCATGCCTGTATGCTCAGCACTTTGGGAGGCAGAGGCAGGCAAGTCACTTGAGGCTAGGAGTTCGAGACCAGCCCGGCCAACATGGTAAAACCCCATTTCTACTAAAAACACAAAAATTAGCCAGGCACAGTGACCCATACCTGTGATCCCAACTACTCAGGAGGCTGAGGCAAGAATCACTTGAACCTGGGAGATGGAGGTTGCAGTGAGCCGAGATCAGACCACTGCACTCTAACCTAGGCAACAGAGGGAGACCTTGTGTCAAAAAAAAAAAAGTGGGCTCTCATATTCAAATGAAAACCCCTGGGTTTGCTTGCTTGTTTATTATTTTATTTTATCTTTACCAGGAACTCAACCCAAGAGAAGACATATGATTTTCCCAGGATCACCCACTGAGGTGCTCAGGATTAGAGCTCAGCTTGAGTCCCTGCTGTGGACATTGTACCAGGCACCCAACTGAAGTCCTGGAAGCTTCTCCCAGGGTTTCCCTTGAGACCTATTGGAAGTGAGACCATCCTTTAAAAATTAGTGTTCTGACATAGCCACTTTTGCTCCAGTCTCTACCCTCTCCTTTACAAGGAAGTTTAGTGGTAAATCAGCCAATGAGAAATTACTAATCTGTGGGCACCTGAGCTTTCCTATTTGCAAAAGGCAAAGAATGCTAGCTTTCCTCTCCTCTGTGGAGCAAGAGTAAGGCATGACCTAAGAATGTGCCAGTCCTATCCTGGTCCTAGCACAGAGCAATTCCTTGGTGCTTTTCCCAGTCCTGGTCAGCCTAGAAGAATATGACCCCGGTGGTCAGATGACACTCTCCTCTCAGTCATCTGCCAGGGTGTAATACCCTAAAGCCATTATTCCCTCTTGCCTCCTCAAACAAACCAGGAAGGTTGGCATCAGGAGTCTGGGGAGTGGAAAGTATCTGGTCAGAGGGTGATAACATAGTGTGGTAAATCTCATGCCAGTGGGCTCAGGCATTCACTTACATGTTATTCTCTGATTTGTCCTCTTAGGCCCTCTCCCCTTAGGAGCTGAAGTCGCCAATACTTCCCAGATGATCAATTTCACAGACTAAGAGCATGCAGCACAATGGACGTTAAAACATAATGAGCCTTTTTGGATATTTCTTGCTTTTCATAATCTGACAGACAAACCCTTCTCTTTCGATCTTTAGGACGTGATATAAAATCTATTTGAGTCCAGAAATACCACTCTTAAAAATCAGAAATCACCTCTGGCCACAGTATCCATTATTAAGCACCCCTTGGGATACTTGAGAAAAGAGCAATAAGCATTCGCCACAAAACCACACAGCTCATAGCAAAGGGTTCCCCAGCAATCAAGAGACAAATGAGCAGCTCCTCCAACTAAGGGCATCCCTTGATCTCGGCCTCACCCTTTCCTGTCTTTATCAGTTGCTAAGAGAAAAAAACAGTCAACATAAACTGAGTTGCAGTGTTGGCCTGGGTATAGATTCTCTGAAGGCTTTCCTTGAAAGCAACTAGAGGGAATCAGAAATTGACATAAAAAAATTTTTTTAATTAAAAAAAAAACTCAAGGAAATGGACAAGTGTTGATTTGGAGAAGGAACTGACAGGAAAAAATCTCAGAGAACAGTGGCAAATGTGTGGCTGGATCATCAGGGAATACAAGGCAAGAGCACTAAATGAGAACATGTATAAAAGAAGAAAGCTAGCGCATGTCCACTTAAAACTGGAAATCTGGATTTAAATTTTAAGTTGATGATGATACTAGATGAAAACAGTAAAGAGCTAAGGAAGCTGTTCACACACACACACGTGTGTGTTCTGTATGAGTCTATTCAGAAACAGGCAAAATTAAGCTATAGTATTTGGGATACTATGTCGGTGGTAAAACTGTAAAGACAAGCAAGGAAGGGATTACCATAGGTCAGGATAGGGTTATATTTAGGAAACTTTTGGGCGCTGCAATATTCTATTTCTTGACTTGGGTGGTGATTATACAGGTGCTTGCTTTAAAATCATTTGCTATGCATTTGTGTTTATGAGATTTTTATTTCACGATTTAAAAAATAAGTTAAAAAATAAAAAATATTTCAAGTACATAAGATTAGCATTATATTAAGAAGCTTTAGCAGTTTAGCAAAAAACTAGAGCCAATACCAGAATAATTCATGCAAGAGAAAGCAAACATGGTTATTTAAATAAAAGGCACTCCTCTCCCAGCCTAATTTTATGGTTTGCTTTGGTGAGGAGACTCAAAGTCTACATATACAAAACCATACTAGCAAACCGCCCAGGATGATATATAATGTAGCATACCTACCAATCAGAAAGTATGTACAACTCTTTGTCAATGCTCACATTTCCTCACTATCACTATTTACAGAGCACTCTCACATACCTTAACTCACAGCCAAGGGCTGGTGCTATCCCCACTGTAGAGAGTTTTTTTGAAAGTAGCCTCATACAGTGGGAGGTTCACCCCAGGAACAGCTCAAGTAAGAAGCAGACACCAGACCAGCACCAGATCTCAGACGTCCACTCCAGTGTCCCTTTATGGCAATGACTTCCCCATTCCCAAGAGGTGAATGGGCTCACAATTTTTTCATGTGTTAATAAGGAGCTGAAGAGAAACAAGTAAATTACTGTTAGCATGAAAATGTTACCTCTTCTGAGTCACTTTCACTTTTCAATTAAAGCACCTGCCAAGCGCATTATAAAGATTAGCTTCTCTCAGTAGACCATGAACACCTTGAGAGTAGAGTTTGCCCTCTCATTTCTGAGGTGTTTGAACAGTTTCTGGAATATGATACGTGCTCTTTAAACATGTGCACACACCATAAATAAATAACATAAGTAATAAATGAATGAATATATGACGGTAAAAACCAGTGAATTCAGAGTTTGGTGCTTTCCACCCCGTAAGACTTTTTAAAGCAGCTAAAATGAAAGGCAGTAACTGCCCTTTTAACAGATTGCCAATACATCCACCACTACTTAAAAAAAGATTTCATGTCATATATAAATCTCAGAAGAGGAGAGGGCTGACAGGTTAATTATAGACACAAAGAACAGAGACAAATGGACTATGAGGTAAGCCAGTTGAAATGTGCAGAGGCAATGTCCTCCCTGGACAAGCATTTATTAATAAGCCTGCAAGGATTTACCCAGCCTGGCCAGGTACAGGTCTGCACCAAGCTTGGGGGCCAGGGCCCAAATCTGGGGAAGGAACAGTTCTTAGCTTGAGGAATTCGGCTGGTGGCTGGAAAGGCAGTGTGTACCTTTGAGAATAATCAGAGGTCTCTGTGGGACAAGGCAAACAGGTGGAAGATAAGGCCCTAAAAATGGCCCACCTACTCTTTTGGGGGTGAGATAGTCAGAGAAGACCTTCTCACTGGACCAGGCCAACATGGAAAGAAGCATGGGTAGAACTGTGGCTGGCAGACAAGTCAAGAGGAAGCCACCAATTCCTCTCCTGCACCTCCCACCAATCTCCTTCGGCTGCTGGAGACAGGGGCTTGAGTCAAAAGGATCCATAAGGATTATTCTCCTTCTTCTCTACCCTCCCCCCAAGTAAAAAGAAGGATATCGGCCGGGGGTGGTGGCTCAGGCCTGTAATCCCAGCACTGTGGGAAGCCAAGGCTGGCGGATCATGAGGTCAGGAGTTCAAGATCAGCCTCACCAACATGGGGAAACCCCGTCTCTACTAAAAATGCAAAAATTAACTGGGCATTGTGGCATGCACCAATAAACTCAGCTACTCAGTTGGCTGAGGCAGGAGAATCGCTTGAACCCAGGAGGCAGAGGTTGCAGGGAGCCGAGATCATGCCACTGCACTCCAGCCTGCTGGGCGACAGGAGCAAGCCTCTGTCTAAGAAAAAAAAAAAAAATGTTTAGAAGGCCTGGGAAACAAGCTGAAGGGCAGCTTCAGCAGGCAGATGGGCCCAAGAATGGAATGTGCCGCCTCCAAGCAAGGAGTGGCCAGGGATGGGGAGAAAGGGGACTTTCTTTTCTCCCTTTTCTCATTCGAGGTATTTATTGAGTCTCTTCTTGGTGCCCAAGCACTGAATGTGAGTGATCATCTCTCAGTGGGACATCAATCTTGGGTTTGGCCAGATTAAATGACCAAAACCAGGACCTCTGAACAGTGAGTCTGGATCTCCCTGGGGATTTCACTTTGTTAGGGGGCAATGGTTCTGGTGGCCCCCGGTTCAACACGAGCCCTTCTAAATAGTCGAAGCCCCTCTGAGATTTCAGCACCACCCCACCCCAGTATCTACTCCTGCCCTGAGGAAAAGGGCTGGTGCCGGGAGCGGGAGGAGATAATCTGGGAATGCTAGGAAGAAGGACAGCATGGCCACGTTCCGCAGAGGGGAGAATGACCAAGAGGTTTTACTTGAGTTTATTTGTTTTGTTTATCTCCAAAATCCAGCACATTTTCCAAAAGGCATTCGAGGGGCGAGCCTCGGCCGTGGATCAAGTCCAAAGAGGGGAAAACCAGTTTTTTCCGTTGTTTTTTGTAGGTTGCTCTCACTTACCCTCCACCCCAGTAAACTTCCCACCCACCCCACCTCACTTTCCGGGTCTTCCCTGTTGCTTTAGGCTGCACTGCGATTTGGGAAGAAGGGAGAAGTGCCATCTCCCACCGCGCTGGATCTCCGGGGACCCTTGTCTCCTCGCCGGTTGAAAAAGCACTAACACCCGCCCCGCCGCGCTTCCCGGGCCAAAGAACGAAAACTGCCCTCTTTTTTCTGGCGGACACGGAGCGCGCCCGCGGCTGGCGGGCCAGCCTGGGAGCGCAGTCTCGGTTAAGGAGCGGGGAGCGGCGGGGCTCGGGCGCGCGGAAAGCGCTCAGCTCACAGCTCACCTGGACGCGCCCCGCTGCAGTCCCGACTCCGTCCCAGACGGCGCGCGCTGGGCCCGGGTCTCCCCACCTCCCCTCCCAGACCGCCCCACTTCCACGCGCGTCCCAGCTGCTCTTACCCGGGAAACGGCGAGAGGCTGCTCGAAGTCCTTGCCGCCCACGAGGCGGAAGCCCCACGGCCCCGGGCCCTTGAGGACGATCTGCTGGGTGGTCATGGCGCGGCTGTGGCGGGCGACGACCTGCTGGGACAGATGGGCAGGACGCGGCACGGAGTGCAGGGCTCCCCCGGCAGCTGTCTGAGAAAGAGCTGGGCGGCCCGGGTCCGGGGAGCCTAGGGCTGGCGGGGGCAGGGCAACCGCGAGGGCCAGGGCGAGGGCGGCTCCGCCCAGGCCGCGTCGCCGCCAACCGCCCCGCCTGTCCTCCCGCCCGCAGCCGCTCCCCGCCCCGCGCGCCGGCCTAGGGGCCCCGGCCCGGAGTCCCGCCGAGAGAGCCCGAGTCAGATGCGGGGCCGGGGCTTTCTGCAGCTCCACCCAGGACCCCACACCGCCTCCCTCCTTTCTGCTCTCACGGCTGCACCGCGGCTCTTGGCCAGGGCAGGTGCTAGGTGAGAGGGAAGCAGGTACCAACAGTGAAACAAACTCGCACCTGGTGCTTTGTAAAACGAGAATTTTTTTAAGTGCTGTATCAAGTCAGCCCTCTGAGGTCAGCTCCGACTTCCCATTTGCTTTTGGCAAACGGTAATGATGTTTAAAAGGTGCTTTCAAATGATCTCATTTGATGCTGAGGCAATCAAGGCGTTTAATCCCATTTTACAGATGAAGTAACTGAGTCTGCCTGAGGCAAGAAGACTTGCCTGAGGCTACACCCCTTGTCAGCATCTGGACCACTGCCCCTGCCCTGTGCTACAGAACCCCATCCTGGAACTTTCATAATGTTGATGAGACCATCGCACAGGTTATAACTGAACTTCAAGACCTTCCTAGAAATCTTTCCTCCAGACTGGAATTCGCTGTAGGTTCTGACTTCGACAATTCAAACCTCAAGTTTGGGGCAGTCCAAGGGCTACGTGCAAGAAAAGAGCTGAGTCTGGATACCTGGATTCCCAGCCTGCCACCAGCTTTCTAGCCTGGCTCCCTGATGCCCGCCCGGTAGAGCGCATTCTCCACGCCGGACCAGACGGTGTCTCATGCTGCCCTTGGCATCCCCACCTCACTACAGGTAAAAACCCAGATCCTTACAATGCCTACAGGGCCACCCCTAGAATGGCCCCAACTCCCTCTCTGACCCCAACTCCTCCTGCCCTTTCCCCACCTGCCCCCAACTCTGCCAGGCGATCCTCTTTGCTCCTGACTCAGGGCCCTGTCTGCAATGTTCTTCTCCCAGACATCCCCACCACTCTCAGTGTTCACATGTCATTTTCTAGGGCCTGGACACGTGAGTCATGCCTGGAATCCCGGCACTTTGGGAGGCTGAGGCAGGAAGATCAGTTGAGCCAAGGAATTCTAGATCAGCCCCAGCAACATGGCAAGACCCTGACTCTACAAATAAAAATTAAAAATTAGCAGGGTTTGGCGGCTCACACCTGTGGTCCCAGCTACTCGGGAGACTGAGGTGGGAGGATGGCTTGAGCCCTAGAGGTCAAGGCTGCAGTGAGCTGCGGTCATACAACTGTACTCCAGCTTGGGTGACAGAGTGAGACCCTATCTCCAAAAAAAAAAAAAAAAAAAAAAAACGGCAAATGTCATTTTCCAAGGCCATCTCTGAGCACCATTTGAGATATTCTCTTTAGAATGCTCTATTACCTTCCCCTGCCTAATTTTTTTCCTTTGTATTTATCACCATCTGACATACTCTATATTTTTGTATTTATTTGTTCCACCTCCACTCTTCAGCATTAATTCCATAAGGACAGGGGTTTTTATCTGTTTTGATCACTGCTGTGCCCTAGTACCTAGAATAGTACCTGCCACATAGTACTTAATGGATGTAACACATTGGCCATCCTCAGGACCACTTACCCTCTCTGGGCCCAGTTTCTTCGCAGTTTTCTTGGCACCCATTCATCCTGGCACCCAGGTCCCAGCATAGAGCTTGGCATAGAGCACATGCTCAATGAGTTTGTTCAGTGCACAGCTCTGTCTCCTTGTGATTCTGGCCTACCTACTGAGGAGCCCTACGCACAGATTTACACATAAAAAGATGATCTTGCTTGTCCCATTGTGTCACAGCACAAATGCCTATGTTCAGGAATAGTCTGTTTGCTTTTAGAAATTAAAGCGGAGTTACATTATTACACAGCCCTCTCAACTTCTTGCATCCTCATACTCTTTCCTAAACCTGAGAAAAATGAATGGTGTTACACCCAGTCACCAGTTACGTGCTTTATGAACACCAAAAATACATTATCTTTGTTCAAGATTCTGTTGATTAGAAAGCATGATAGTCAAGTCCCTGCAGAATTTGCAGTAATCACCAAATGCTGAATCTCTCCTTAGATGTGTAACCATCTTGAATATTTTCTGTCCTTATAGGAGAAAAAGGATGAAAAGCCACAGCTTCTGTGCTTCTGAGGGCAGAGACTATCTTTCATTTATTCCAAGTGCCCTGCTAGCACGGACTTCAATCATAGTAGGTGTCAATAAGTGTTTATTTCATACAATAGTCTATACAGAAGGCCAGGCGCAGTGGCTCACTCCTATAATCCCAGCACTTTGAGAGGCTGAGGCGGGTGGATCACGAGGTCAAGAGATCGAGACCATCCTGGTCAACATGGTGAAACCCTGTCTCTACTAAAAATACAAAAATTAGCTGGGCATGGTGGCACATGCCTGTAATCCCAGCTACTCGGGAGGCTGAGGCAGGAGAATTGCCTGAACCCAGGAGGCGGAGGTTGCGGTGAGCCGAGATCGCGCCGTTGCACTCCAGCCTGGGTAACAAGAGTGAAACTCCGTCTCAAAAAAAAAAAAAAAAAACACACTTGCTGTCACGAGAACAGCATGGGGGAAACCATCCTCATGTTCCAGTTCTCAGCACCTGGTCCTCCCCTGGACACATGGGGTTACAATCTGAGATGAGATTTGTGTGGGGACACAGCTAAACCATATCAAATAGCATGTTCAAGTACCCCGCAGCGGCAGAACATCTGAAGCTCCTAGGGAACTGGCCAAATCCGAGGCTCTAGAAGGTAGAGGGGAGGACTTTGAGGCTCAGCACAGTAGGAGAGGCTGGAATAGGCAAGGTCTCATCGTCTATGGCTCTTGCTCTTTATCCCCAAAGCAACAGGCACCTTTGCATGTTTCCAGGGAGCTGGGCTGCGAGACCATCATGTGTATTTTCCACCGTCGTCCTGGCTTCGGTGTGGAGATGGATTGGAGGGGCGGAGGGTAGGTGAAGGGAGGTGTGTCAGGCAGCTGCTTACTCACGGACTGTATCAGTTGCCTACTGCTGTGTAACAAGCTGCCCCCAAATGCGGTGGCATATAAAACACCTCGTTGTTTCTCGCCTTCCACCGTGTGCTATCGTGGTATGAGAAGAAATGTCTTCATCTCATATTTCCCCCAAAACCCTCGTAATTTCCTGGGAGTGACGGGGGCGAGAGGAGTGCCTTTCTGTCATTCATAACAAACCCCATGTCACGTATATCTAAGTTTATGGTAATGAAGTGGCTTTTGAAAGGCCCCAAAGGATGGGGGCGAGTTGTCAGGAGAACCAACCATCTGATTAGAGGATCGGAATTTGTAGCCCCACCTCCTGACCTGTAGGGTCAACGCCAGGGTTGAGGCCCAACTGGTTAGAAGGAACCCGCCATGGAGATGTCTGGGGAGCCAGCAGGTGCCGATGCCCAGAGGTGAGAAGGGAATGGAATAGGCTGAGGTGGGCTGGGTACGGTGAGCTCACGGCCGGTGGGAAGAATGGGGTGGGAGACAAGGCAAGGGGAGAGAAAGGCAGGGCCCTCCAGGACCAAGATAAGAAATGTGAATTGTGCTCTCCTGAGAAGACACTGAGTCTTGGTGGTGAGTGTCGTCTGTTCTCCCTCTGGCTCCTTTGTGGAGGAGGGCGAGAAAGAGGCTGGCATGGAGCCAGAGAACCAGTGAGAGGCTGCAGCTGCTGCCGTCGGGGGAGAGACGATGGCGGCTTGAGCACTGAATAGGTATTGACATTTCCGTTACTAAATAAACAGTGTATATGGATCATGGCTTATATTAATAGTGATATTTCTTTATCCGTGAAGCCGTCGCTATGGGGTCATTGGAGGGAGAGAGATGGGGGGTGGTGTCAGTGTTGGCCTTTGAGATAAATGGATCTGGAACGTTCTGGAAGTGGAGCTAACAGGACGTGGTGATGGACAGAGTGGGGGGGGAAGGAGAGGAGGTGGTTGGGGGGATGGGGTCCTTGTGGGCTCGGGGGCCTCTTTACAACACTGGAGAGTGCTGAGGTGACAGAGTGAGCCTGTGTTCAGCCCCCAGGCCAGGGTGTGGGTGATAGAGGATGGGGTAGGGTTGGTCAGTCAAGTTGGGGGCCAGGGGACACTGAAGACAGCTTCCTAGGAGGAAAACAGGCCTTGTCAGTCAACAGAAATGTGGAGGAAGCAAAGTGGGGTGACCAGTGTCTGTATGTTAAAGTGAGACCCAGTGTGACTCCCGACAAGCTGTGCATCCTGGAGAAGCTTCCTTGCCCTCTCTGTGCTCCAGTTCCCTCTGGTGTAAAAAGAGAGAAGAAACCTGGTTCCTCCCTCCAGGCATTAAGGTCGCACAGCCTGAGCCGTGCGTCTTGGCTTCTCCACCTCTCAGCTGGAGTCTCGTGCAATTTCCTTAAGATCAGTTTCCAAATCCGTGCGTTGAAGAGAAAAACGGTTCGTCTCACACAGGCATTGTGTGAGGATTCAAAGAATTTTATATAAATTTTAAAAATATAGGGCCGGGCACGGTGGCTCACGCCTGTAATCCCAGCACTTTGGGAGGCCAAGGCGGGTGGATCACGAGGTCAAGAGATCGAGACCATCCTGGTCAACATGGTGAAACCCCGTCTCTACTAAAAATAGAAAAAATTAGCTGGGCATGGTGGTGCGTGCCTGTAATCCCAGCTACTCAGGAGGCTGAGGCAGGAGAA
>CAUYOR010021758.1:0-13957 GCA_963573925.1 Callimico goeldii
TCAAAATAGTGAAACCCCGTCTCTACTAAAGATACAAAAAATTAGCTGGGCATGGTGGCGCGTGCCTGTAATCCCAGCTACTTGGGAAGCTGAGGCGGGAGAATTGCCTGAACCCAGGAGGCGGAGGTTGCGGTGAGCCGAGGATTGCGCCATTGCACTCCAGCCTGGGTAACGAGCGAAACTCCGTCTCAAAAAAAAAAAAAAAAAAAATTGGAAGAGATTGAGGCACACTTTAGATGCAAAGACATAAATAGATTGAAATTAAAAAGAAGAAATGTTATGCTATGCAAACAGTAATGATATACAAGTGACTATAATGTCAGAAAAAGATAGACTTTAAGACAAGGAATATGTCTAAAGACAAAGGGAGACATTTCACAATGATAAAATGTTATTGCTTCAGAAAGATAGAAAAAATTATAAATATATATGTACCTAACAACAGAACCCTAAAATACATAAAGCAAAGACTTACGGAATTGAAAGGAGACATAGATAATTCAAAAATTTTAGTTGGAGATTTCGATATTCATCTTTAGTAATTGAGAGATCAACTAGAAAGAGAATCAGTAAGTGAAAAAGATGTACTTACACAACACTATCAAACAACTTGAACTTACTAATAAATATAGAACGTACCGTTTAACAATACAATACACACTTTTCAAGCACACGTAGAACATATACTAAGCTGTAAAACATATCTCAATTCATTTCAAACACTTGATATCATGACAAGTACATTATCTAAAGATAGTGGAATTCTGAGAAATCACCAGACAATTGAAAAAATAGACATTACATTTCTAAATAACTAATAGGTCAAAGAAGAAATAACAAGGAAAATGAGAAATATCTTCAATTGAATAAAAATAAAAACATAGCTGGGTACAGTGGCTTGTGCCTATAATCCCAGCACTTTGGGAGACTGAGGCAGGCAGATTGCTTGAGTCCAGGAGTTCAAGACCAACCTGGGTGATATGGTAGACCTCTGTCTCTACAAAAAAAAAAAAGGAAAAGAAAAAAACAGCAACATAAACATCAAAATTTATGAGATACAGCATTGGCCATGGATAATGGTTGAGATGAATAGTCAGAGACCTGGGGAAAACACAACTGGAGAATTTATAAAAGACATGATGGACACAGTGTAAGAATATTCATGTCACATATGATTACAGCTGCAAATAGGGTACCCATTAATTGATTAATCAGGTAGATAAAATGACTCACCTTGTGGATGTTAAGTTCTTTTCCCAGCCTACGTCTTCTTATAAAAAGGAATTCATGAACAAAGTGTCCCGATTGCCACGGTGTAGAGGTCATGCATGGGCTTAAAATCATTCATTTTGCCTCACCAAGGTCAAGCTGGCTGCTGTCACTCTTAGGTATGTAAACTTTATCCTAAATTATCAAGTCTGAGGCTCTGGTAATGTACTGCATGTAGGAGAACAAATTAGTCACTGGGGGCAGGTTTGATTACGTTAGCTCTCTTATTATTTAAAAAAGCAACAACTTAACAGAAATAGATTTTTCTTCTGGATTTGGATTTACTTCTCTATTCACGATGTTTCAGCCAAATGCTATATACTTCCTGAATGCCTCATTGCCTATCACAGAATCCTACTTAATACTGCCACTGTTTATGCAGGACAAAGCAGAAATACAAAGAACATCACTGCACACAAATCTCAATGTATATCTCAATGTGGACCTATAATCATTTTCTTTGTCTGAATTAATAGAAGGGGAATTGTCTGGTTCAATAACTTGATATAATATATATTTAATGTACATAGCCAAATTGTTCTCCAGAGAACTTTTTATCACTTATCATTGATACCACGAAATAAAAAACACTATTTCTTTCTCTTCATCTTCAACAACACTAAAAATCATTTTATTAAAACACACACACACACACAGAGTTTGCTGATGTAGTAGGAGAAAAATATAACTTAGAGATGCATTAATTTGTATTTTATTAATATTGGCATTAAATAGTTTTCTATATTAGTCGTTTACATTTCTTTTTTTGCAAATTATCTATCGCCCACTCTAGTTGAGGGTGTTTGTCTTATTGACTTGCTAGCATGATTATATGTTCTTTATCTCCCTCAATTAGTTTTTGTCTTAATTTAAGTTTTGACACATAAAAAAACAAAGATTCTATGTTGCCAAATCTATTCATGTTTTCCTTTAGGATTTCTTCCTTTGTTTGTAAATACACAGCCTTCTCCACCCTCGAGGTTGTAAAAATACTCAAATACTTTATTTCCCTTCCAGTTTTATGGCTTCATCAAAATACCACTTTATGTTTCACCTAAAGTGTAAATATTGGATTATGTATTACTATTGAGTAAAATACAGTTTATTATTATACAGACTCAAATAAGAATCAATCTTATTACTCTGAAATAGTTAATGCATATTTTAAAAGTTTAAAATAGAACAATTTGTGATGTTTTCTAATGTCCAAATCATAAATAGCTTGTATTTGCCACAATATATTAGGTCACAATATTTTCCCTTTGTTCGTTCTTCACCTTTTTTTAAGGATTTGTCATATACCAAATTAACCCCAAAATAGTGTTCCTTCTGTATTTAATCTACTATTTTTCATTGCAGATTTAGATAAATACAAATAATCCACCAGACTGAGGATTTAATCTACAACTTACTTATGCTTGAAAAACTTATTCCTAAATTAATTTTGTAGCCGTATTTCCACACTCACTAAAAACAAACAAAATGAGAATAGTTAGTAAAATGTTCAAATTTCTTCTACCTACATCTCTATTCCAAGTTTTTTTAAAAAATTATCATCTCAGACAATAATTTGAATTATATCCTTCTCAGCAAACAATGCTGCTGCAAAATTGTTTTTTCTGGAAGCTTCTAAAAACTCTTCCACAGACATTTTTATATCTTCTGAGTGTCTAACAACTTGGAATTCATTTATTTGATTTCACATCGGGTGTTAGTATCTTTCCTCCTTAAATCAAAGATTGTAAAAAATTGAATTTAAATAAGAATGTACTTGGTTTGTCACTTGAGATTATATCTAAAGTAGACACAAATGCCACTTAATTGTCATGCAAATGACATCCTTTAGACAGAAACTATAATTATATTACATACAGTATATGACTATATATATCCTATGTTCAATCGAATATTATTGTGATCATTATGAAACCGCAAGGCCTGTCTTTACCAGATCCAAGAGATAAATATATCTAATTAATATGCTGCTATATTTTTTAACTCAGCTTTATAGATTATGAAAGAAACATGTGTAAATACTGCCAGGATGTATATTTTATTTTGCAAAAGCTTTTCTCTTACTCTGTTTTCAGAGAAGGAAAATAGGTACTTCTGGTTTTGAAAAATGGAGATTGTCTTGAACTCCCGACCTCAGGTGATCCACCCACCTTGGCCTCCAAAGTGCTTGGATTACAGGCATGAGCCACCATGCCTGGCTGGAAAATAGAGATTGTCACAGTCCTTGTCCTCCTTACTGACCACAGACTTTTCTTTCATGTAATACATCTATCATTAAAAAACCTTCTTTAAGATTTTTCAAGATCTTAAGGTGTCATAGTATCAGTATCACTAGAGACCCAGTGAAAGAATAGAAAATTACCTTAATTTCGATTCTCTTAATTTAGCCACATTAATTCAGGCTCAAATCATCTGATTTAGGAGAGAAGAGATGTCACTTTTTATACAAATCTCTTATTTTGTTTTCTTTAATACCCTTTAAAAAAAAACAATCTTTGAGAGGATACTAATTTTCTAATTTTTATTAACTGTGAAAAATTTTCATTCTAAATTTACAATATACATATGATTAATCAAGAACATTATAAGGCCATTGCTAGAAAATTACTGCTTATTCCCAAGTTTACGACTGAATTTGTACAATTTTAAGGTGTTTTTGCTTTTTCCAAGAGTTAAAATCATGCCTTTTGATTTTAGCATGATTTTTGAGTTAACATTACACAGTGAAATTTGGAGTTTCTTGTTTTTTGTTTTCAGTCTGTCAAATTCAAATCACAGAAATTTGGAGTTTTCCATTAACGACAACTTCATGATTTGTGCTATAGGGAATGCTTTCTGAGAAATCAGATTGATTAGTGACCTATTTCTATGATCTTTAATTGCATGTCTGACAATGTTTGCTAATAAGACTTCATGGCACTCTTGGCTTAATAATGCATTTTTCTAGCCTACCTAACTCAGGGGCACATTAAAAGGGTACATATGGAAATAGTGAAGTTTGAATCAAAGTAATTATACTTTAAAGATTTGGGATCTTTATTATAATTACAAAAAGCCAATAATATAGTTTATTATTCTCCTATTTCAAGTCTTTGACTTGTAATCCTATAGTTTGCTGTACTGATTTATTCCACAGAGTGCTTTGAAAAGGGCAGCATCAGTAATTTTCATTTACAAATTACTGGGTCTTATTGTCAGTATCTTCTAAAATATTATTCTCAGCATATGTGATTCATGTAGACAGGCAGATGGTAAATTTCCCTTTGGCAAAATACATTAAAACTCTCATTCTGCCATCCTTTTGCAAGTTCTTACTGTTATGAGCTCTTACTGTTAACAAATCGAGTGAGATAATGTCTTTAGGATTATTGAAGAGACAAGATAAATTCTTTTCTCTTGGTTATAGTTCAGTTACGTTCACAGCAGCCATATATCACTGAAATGTTAAAGGTCGCAAGAATACCAGCTTGTAGCATATGCTTTCTTCATTTGTTCTACACAGCTACAGTTATGCATTTAGCTGGCATGTGAAATCATGCCCTTCTCTGTTAGGTCACTAATAGCATTCAGAGAAAGAAAGCTCCTCTGATTATCACCATTAGGAACCATTTCACAGACAATAGAGCCAGAGATTCAAAAAATTTGGGAGTCAAAACTAAATTATGGGAAGGCATGGCTGTCACCACATGAGAAATTTTAAGAAATAAGCAGTTATAAATCTTAACAATCCAAAGAAGCCTGAAAGCCTCATGTTTCCCTTTAGAACTGTATTTGGGAATTTCTCCCATCACTTATCTGATTTTGTGTTGGTTAATGACATAAAAGGTTAAGAATGCACATACATAGGAATTGCTGTAACTCACTCTGTCTTGGGGCTTAGAAGCTTCCTGGTGACCTCCTAGACTTTATTCAAGCTGCAACAAAACCAAAATGAAGGCTCCATGACTTTCCAACAAAAGAAAACACCAATCCCCTAATAATCTTTATGAATGTTTGTTTGGTTCTAATTAATTTCCCCAAAGCCATTAACAAATGACTGATTTGCCAATATGAGGTTTAATCTCTACAAATAAATATATTAGTGAAAAAGTTTATAAGGATGCTTGATTTTAAAGTAAGCCTCCCCCGACAACCCTCCATCCTATATCCCCTCTCTCTGCCTGTATCCCTTCCTGTTTTCCCTCAGATTTCAGCTGCAACAAGAAGCTGGGGCAGGACAAATTGAACATCACTCGAAATTAAATTATGAGCTTTGTACAGAAACAACTACAGTTGATATGACAATGAAAAGCAGTCAGCTGAAACTAAATAATTAATGGAAACAAGTAAATTAGCTAAATTGGCTTTCAGAGAATCAGATGGACTGCTCCCTTTGTGTGCTTATCAATCCTCATAGGATGTAATATGTGTTCAGGGGCAGAACTGTGTGAAATCTGTGCCAGATAGCAACTTTCACTCGCAACTATGAGATGGAAGCTCTCTCAAGACAACACAATCAGCAAACACCTAGCAGCACTAGACACTGCCGAGACTTTGGGGTATAAATAAAATGCAGTGAATCAGACATGCTGAGAATTAGAATCCTATGACCGGCCTCCTCAGGGATAGGTGTGCTACTAAATGTGTAACTCCAGCTGCTGCTGAGATATTCCTTGTGGTTTAATCCTTCATTTTGTTTCTCTCCTCCTCTTATGTTTAACATTACTAGGGTCACCACATATAACTGCACAGGGTGTATACTGCCCTGCTCTAGAGAGCACCATCCGTGTCAGCATCATAGTCCATGCGAAGTATGCTCCAGCACAACTGTACATGGCCATGCTAACTACTGTGGTTTGAAAGTTTGTGTCCCCTCTACAATGCACGTTAAAATTAGCATGAGATGCGTACCTTATAAAAGGGCTGGAAAGAACCAGCTAGGCTTTTTTGCATTTCTGTCCCTTTCATCTCTTCTGCCATGTGAGGACACCGCATTAATCCCTTTTGCCCTTCCATCATGTGAGGATTTAGCAAGGTGTCATCCATGAAGCAGAGCAAGGCTTCACCAGACACCAAATCTGCTGGCACCTTGATCTTCAATTTCCCAGCCTCCAGAACTATGAGAAATAAATTTCTATTATTTCTAAACCCAGTTTAAGATCTTTTATTATAATGATGAACCTAAGACGGAAATTGGCGCTAAAAAGTGGTGTGTTGCTGTAACAAACACCTAAGAATGTGAACACAGCTTTGGAACTGGATAATGAGTAGAGGCTGTGTCATAAAGGACTGTTCCAGTGAGGACTAAGAAGAGGAGAGCTTTAAGGAAAGTTTGGATCTTCTTCGAGATTATTTAACTGGCTGTGATCAGAACGCTGATAGAAAGATTGACATTGAAGGCATTCTGGGGCCAAGTACATTGGCTCATGCCTATAATTCTAACACTATAGGAGTCTGAGGCAGGCAGAATCGCTTGAGCTCAGAAGTTAGAGACCACCTTGGTCAACATGGCGAAACCTCATCTCTACTAAAAATACAAAATATTAGCCAGGCGTGGTGGCATGCACCTTAACCCCAGCTACTCAGGAGGCTGAGATGGAAGAATCAACTGAGCCTGGGAAGTTGAGGCTACACTGAGCTGAGATCAGGACACTGCTTTCCAGCCTAGACAATGGGAGTGAGACCCTGTCTCAAAAAAATTAACAAAATTAAAATGAAGACCACTCTGATGAAGTCTTAGAAATTAGAGGGGCCAGGCGCGGTGGCTCATGCCTGTAATCCCAACACTTTGGGAGGCTGAGGCAGGCAGATCACGAGGTCAAGAGATCGAGACCATCCTGGTCAACATGGTGAAACCCTGTCTCTACTAAAAATATAAAAATTAGCTGGGCATGGTGGCGCAGGCCTGTAGTCCCAGTTACTCGGGAGGTTGAGGCAGGAGAATTGCTTGAACCCAGGAGGCGGAGGTTGCAGTGAGCTGAGATCGTGCCATTGTACTTGAGCCTGGGTAACAAGAACAAAACTCCGTCTCAAAAAAAAAAAAGAAAGAAACAGAGTATTGGAAACTGAAGGAAAGGCCATCCTTGTTATGAAGTGGCAAAGAACTTGGCTGAATTGTGCCCACATCCTACTGCTTTGTGGAAGGCAGAACTTAAAAGCAATGATCTAAGATATTTTAGAGAAGAAATCTCTAAGTAAAATGTTCAGGGTGCTGCATGGCTTCTGTTGGCTGCTTATAGTAAAATGCAAGGAGAGAGAAGCAAAGTAAAATGAAATTTATAATCAAAAGGGAAGCAGAACTTCAAAAGTTTTCTGTCATGGATAGAATAAAAAAGCATGTTCAGTAGAGAACACCAAGGTGTGGCCAAGTGAATGTTTGATAAAGGAAATGAGTATGAATCTAAGGAAGCCAGATGTTATTCATCAAGACAATGGAAGAGAAAGGCAAACAAATTTAGAAGATCTTTGAGGCTGCCATTTCTATCACAGGCCCAGAGTGCCAGGTTCTTGAGGGAAGAATGGTTTCAAAGGAGGGGCTTAGGATACTTGCAGAACATCAGGGCCCACTGTCTAGGGCCACTTCAAGTCTCTGCTCCACACATTCCAGCATAGCATACCTCAGTTGCACCAGCAGCAGCTCAAATGGACCCAGATACAGCTCAGGCCACCACTCTGAAGGCACAGAGTAGCAGCACCCATTTGGTGCTAACTCTGCACTTGAATAAAAGATATAATTGGCACTTTGTGTTTCAAATTTGACACTCTTTCCATTACACTATGTTGCCACTTCAAGATGAAGCACCCAAAAATATGAATTAGTTCAACTAACTCTTTATGAAACCACAAGAATACCAATGAGCTGGCTTTTGACATAGACTTTGGCCCCTCACATCTTTATTTCTTTGGTCTCTGCTGCTGCCAACTTCTATTTTAATCAGCATATACAGCACTGGCTGTGACATGGATTCTGGGACCTGCCTCTCCTTCAACTACCTTTGAACTTGTCTAAAGCCACATGTTGAAATGTCATCTGCATAAAATTTGTTTGATTAAAAAAAAGTAAAAACCACCAAGACCTCAATAAATAAATGTACAAACAGCATAACTTTTGAAAGAGAAGCATCAACTAATTAACAAATACATGAAAAATGTTCAATGTCACTAGTAATTGCAAAATTCAAGTTAAAGTTACCATTACTCATCCACCAACCATATTTCACCTCCAGGGGGTTGGTTTATTCACTTCAAATGAAGTATAATTTACAATATTAATTTTATAAAGTTTTTAGCTAATTTTCATTAGGAGATTCTGCTAATTATTAATCTGGAATCTCTCCTAAGAAAAGAATCCTAAATATAAAAATTAACTGTATGCACAAAGATGTTTGTCATGCAATTATTTATATTACCACGAAACTGAAAACAATTCAGAGTTTTGGTAATAGCTAATAGGGGAATAACTTAAACCATTGGATGTTAACTGAAAATACTTTACACATAAAATTATATGAATTGTGTAAAAATAAAAAATGCTTATGGAACTAAGGGGAAAAATGCTCATAGAATTCTTAGTTATATCTATATAAAAATAAATAATAAAACTATAGAATAAATACTATAATTAAACACATCACAGTGTTAATCATAGCTATCTGTACTTTTTGAAGTATAATTAATTATATTTTTCTTTTTTATAAAACTAAAATAAGGTTTATATTGGATTTATCCTGTGTAGAAAGGATTTATCCTACATAGAAAGGGTATATAGTATAAATACTTGATTTAGAAAGGATATAAAGGATAAAATTTGATTTTATTTATCCTATATAGATTATTTATCTGTTCCTAATACCAATATTTATATACAATCTTTACCAACTTTATAAATGACTTATTAAATGTTCACCCACATCGTGTTTTTACGTGTTTGCTTTTCAAATTCGTTCAGAAATTAGAAATCTAGACAGCTTTAATCTTATAATGAGTTACTGATGCTAGTATATTTGGGATTTTGTATCTTCAGACTGTTTTTGCCATTGAAAGTAATGGCAAAAACTGCAACTACTTTTACACCAGTACTGACCCTGTAATGTACATCCCAGCCTATGTATAACTTGCTTTGTGGGTAATGCCATAGAATTTTGTAACAAACAATATGAAGGCTGGGTGCACTGACCCACACCTGTAATCCCAGCACTTTGGGAGGCCAGGGCCAGTGGATTGCTTGAGTCCAGGAGTTCAAAACCAGTCTGGCAACACAGTAAAACTTGGTTTCTACAAAACAAAAAAAATACAAAAATTAGTTGGGCATGGTGTCACATGCCTGTAGTTGCAGCTACTTGGGAGGCAGAGGCAGGAGGATCACTTGAGCCCAGGAGGCAGAGGTTTTAGTGAGCCATGATCATGCTACTGCACCCCAGCCTGAGTGACAGAGTGAGACCATGTCTCAAAAAAAAAAAGAAAAGAAACACACACACACAATATAAAAAACACTATTCAAAAGAGAATATATTTTGTAAGAAAAGTTTTTTAAATCATGTAGAAAATTTTGGAAACTGGAAAATATCTGGATATTTTGACTTTTTCTTTTCATAAAAGTACTCCCTTACCTTTTAGAGTTGGAAGGTTTCAGTGTACGTATTTTATTATTCTATACTGAATTTGTGTTATAGTGATTTCTGCTGTTCAAGACATCTTTAACCATCAGTTTTCTGAACTACACCCCAATAATCTATTTCAAAGTTAAGTGCCAAAATACCATCAAAAACTATGCACTTTATTCTTAAATAGAGAAACACTGCCACTTCACAAAACTTCTCTAAACTGATACGTGTGTTAAGCTTATTGCCTTGACAAGCTTGGTCATATGATTTCTAATAATATTTATCAAGGTTATAAACAAATAACAGATTAGATCCAGCTGACATTCTAAGAAATGACAAGTGTAAAGACCTGGTTTCTTTTTTGTAAGTAACAGAATCGTTTCCCTTTAGTTTAAATAAAGGGTCTTATTATGCCGTATAGTTGGCCTGCAAAATCACTGGAAAAGCTGCAGAAAAAGACTGTAGACTTAGGAATGGTATACAGGTCCACATCCCACAGCAAGCCCACCTAAGGCAGTGCAGTGCCTACTGCACTCAGGAGACTGTTGAATCAGGATGATTATTATTATTATTATTATTCCTTTTTTTTTTTTGAGACACAGTCTCACTCCATTGCCCAGCCTGGAGTGCAATGGTCCGATCTCGGCTCACCGTAACCTCTGCCTCAAGGGTTTAAGCCTCATTCTCCTGCCCCAGCCTCCCAAGTAGCTGGGATTACAGGCACCCACCGCCACACCAGGTTAATTTTGCATTTTCAGTAGAGACAGGGTTTCACCATGTTGGCCAGGCTGGTCTCTATCTCTTGACCTCAAGTGATCCACCCACCTCAGCCTCCCAAAGTACTGGGATTACAGGCCCGAGCCATGGTGCCCGGCCATGAATCAGAATTATGAGCCACCATAGGTGCCAACTCCAGGGTCGTGTTGCCTCTGCAGCAGTCTATGCTAGCAAAATGATTGTTTACCCTGTGCTGCTTTTCCCCACATAGCTCATTTCTGATTCAGAGTCCTGTGAAGACCTGAGAAACTAAATCACAAGGCTATTGTGGCTCCTAATATTTCATTTCTTTATAGCAACCCTCACTTAAATTAGGAGTGAGGGTTGAAACACATTCTTCGGTAGGGAAGACTATGACTTCACACTTACCTTACTATTTTGAAGGCTCTTCTCTCCCCAGAGATATGAAGCAGAGTCCTTGGGTTCCTTGAGTGTTTGTTAAGACAGCTTGTATCTAGATGAAGAGTATTTCTCTGCCTACCGTAACATTACCCTTTTTCTCAGCAACCATCCCGATAAGTAGGTATCTTTTGTTTACTACCATTTCTCTATATTTTTTGTGAATGAGAAAAGAACTTAAGTATCTCAGGTGACATAGCTTGGGAGCAAAACTGTGGTGCTGGTTTTCTCCCTAAGACAGTCAAAGCTTTGTGCACACTGTCCTATGGCTGTTTGAATCATCGTTAAAGCATCTCTGGTACAGCCGTATTCCAAGACTGTTACAATGAGTTGTGTCTCTTTGTCCCACACAGAATCCTCCTAAACATTTGGGAGACATCTATACTTCTTGATAGCCTACAAAATGGGACTTCTAATTATTGTTACCGAATTCTTAAAAGGAAGAGGTGACCTCTGAAATCTAGAGAACTTGAGGATACTTGGGGTTTTTAAAAAACTTTTATTTTAGGTTCAGAGGTACATATGTAGGTTTGTCATATAGGCAAACTTATGTCCTGAGGGTTTGTTTTACAAATTATTTCATCACCCAGGTACTAAGTCCAGTATCCAATAGTTATTTTTCTGAACCTCTCTCTCCTCCCACCCTCCACCCTCTTCAAGCAGGCCCCATTGTCTGTTGCTCCCCTCTTTGTGTCCATACTTCTCAGCATTTAGCTCCCACTTAATAAATGAGAACATGTGGTATTTGGTTTTCAGTTCCTGCATGAGTTTGCCAAAGATAATGGCATCCAGTTTCATACATGTTACCACAAATAACATGATCTTACTCTTTTTTATGACTGAATAGTATTCCATGGTGTATATGTACCACATTTCCTTTATCTAGTATGTGAATGGCAGACATTTAAATTGCCTGTCATTCCATGTCTTTGCTATTGTGAATAGTGCTGCAACAAACATTAACATGCATGTGTTTTTATGGTAGAATAATTTATATTCCTCTGGACATATACTTAGTAATGGGATTGCTAGGTCAAATGGTAGTTCTGTTTTTATCTCTTTAAGGAATCACCACACTGCTTTCCACAATGGTTGAACTAATTTACACTCTCACCAACGGATTTACACTCCCAGTGTATAAGTGTTCCCTTTTCTCCACAATTTTGCCAACATGTTATTTTTTGACTATTTAACAATAGCCATTCTGGTTTGGTGTGAGATGGTATCTCCTTGTGGTTTTGATTTACATTTCTCTAATGATCAGTTATATTGAGCTTTTTTCATGTGCTTTTTGGCCTCATAGACAGCTGTGAAATAAGGCCACATACCTACAACCATCTAATCTTTGACAAAGCTGACAAAACAAGCAATGGGGAAAAGACTCTATTTGATTAATGGTGCTGGGGTAACTGACTAGCCATATGTAGAGAATTGAAACTGGACCCCTACACCATATGCAAAAAATAAACTAAAGATGAATTAAAGATTTAAATGTAAAACCCAAAACTATAAAAACCCTGGAAGACAACCTAGGCAATACCATTCTGGACATAGGAATGCACAAGATTTCGTGATGAAGATACCAAAAGCAATTGTAAAGAAAGAACAACTTGATAAATGGGATCTAATTACACTTAGGAGTTTTTGCAGAGCAAAAGAAACTATTAGTAGAGTAAACAAACTAAAGAATGGGAGAAAATGTTTGGAAACTCTGCATCTGACAAAGATCTACTATCCAGCATCTATAAGGGACTTAAATTTACAAGAAAAAAAACAAACATCCCCTAAGTGAGCAAAGGACATGAACAGATGCTTTTCAAAAGAAGACATACATGGGATTTCAATTTCTAAAATAATTCAAGAGATATACACTACAATGAACAACAGCAGCTTGTTCAGTATTAACATCAATCTAACTAACCTGGCTTTAGATGCGTCTTATACTACATTCAGTAAGAGTAACTTTCAAAACTGACTTTGTTATCTCAGGGTGGAATGAGGCATAGAGTTAGTTAGTATTTTTTCAGTAGTTTCAGAAGTACTTCCAATAGATGATATTCATATGTTTAGAACAGTACGTTGAGCTGGCGCAGGGCGTGTGCGCTATTTGGGAGGCTGAGGTGGGAGGATCGCTTGAGCCCGGGAGTTCTGGGCTCTAATGCACTATGCCAATCAGGTGTCTGCACAAAGTTCGGCATCAATATGGTGACCCGGGAGTGGGGAACCACCAGGTTGCCTATGGAGGGGTGAACTGGCCCAGGTTGGAAACAGAACAGTACATTGAAAATGAAATAGTTCCATACAATGCTAGCTTTACAATCTGAAAATTAAAAACTCTAAAGCAATAGTAATGATGGAATTTTGTGGTTTAATAATGGTTATAGATTGGCATGTTGGGAAATAATAGTTGAATGATACAGATGAATTTTTCTGTTATAGAAGCACTAACCCTTGACTGTTATAACCCGCCTTCCTGACTAGAGCATTCAGCCACGAATGACTAGTCCTATTCGTCCATTCAAGGCTGTTTGTTAATAAGACTCAGGCAACGATATATAATCCTTTGGATATATAAGGACACATGCACACGAATGTTCACTGCAGCACTGTTTACAATAACAAAGACCTGGAACCAACCCAAATGCCCATCAAAGACAGACTGAACAGGGAAAATGTGGCACATATACACCATGGAATACTATGCAGCCATCGAAAACAATGAGTTCATGTCCTTTGTAGGGACATGGATGAACCTGGAAACCATCATTCTCAGCAAACTGACACAAGAACAGAAAATCAAACATCGCATGTTCTCACTCATAGGTGGGTGTTGAACAATGAAAACAACACATGGACACAGGGAGGGGAGCATGACACACTGGGGTCTGTAAGGGGGAAATAGGGGAGGGACAGTG
>CAUYOR010021759.1:0-39581 GCA_963573925.1 Callimico goeldii
GTTTATTTGAGTGCACTGAGCCGTTCTAGTATAGGTATTACTTTTTTTTTTTTTTTTTTTTTGAGACGGATTTTCGCTCTTGTTACCCAGGCTGGAGTGCAATGGCGCAATCTCGGCTCACCACAACCTCCGCCTCCTGGGTTCAGGCAATTCTCCTGCCTCAGCCTCCCGAGTAGCTGGGATTACAGGCACGTACCACCATGCCCAGCTAATTTTTTGTATTTTTAATAGAGACAGGGTTTCACCATGTTGACCAGGATGATCTCGATTTCTCGACCTCGTGATCCACCCGTCTCGGCCTCCCAAAGTGCTGGGATTACAGGCTTGAGCCACCCCGCCCGGCCAAGTATTACTTTTTAACAAAATTACCCTCAGATATGAAAACTACATTTTTTTTAATATTTGCACCATTCTTTTATACTTAAAATTGTCCACTAATATATTTAAATTTACAGGACTAGTTTTAATTTAAAATTTTATTCTAGTATTTATTCCAAAATTTACATTTCAAGTTAACTGCTTTGATTTATTTCTCTAAGTGGACCAATTTGTATGATGGTATTTTTTTAACCGATGTATTAATTAATTCAGTTCCCTCCAAAGCCTTAGTAAACTGCTTACCCAAGGTTTCCAGATAGCTGAGTAATGGGAGTGTCAGGATTTGAATCCAAGTCACCGAGTTCCAAAGCTCTTCCAATCACTGCATTGCTGTGTTAACTGCCATTGTTCCCAAGTGGCTTTGTGGTCTTTCTCACGTACCGTTAACAGATTTTATGTATTTAAATAAAATTGGTTACAAATATTATTTCTCAACATCGTTTGGTTGTAGAGCTCGTGTATAAAATGCAGTTGATTTAAAAAAATGGAAACAACAGAAAACAATATTTTCTTGGTTGATTTTTAGGGGAAAAAAGTCTATGAGTGTAATTCTTCACTTTTACATTCACATTCATTGATTGTTTTTCTATGCAATTTAATAATTTGTGAAAAGCTTTCTTTCTTTCCTTCAGAAGATGGGCTCTGGCCATGTTGCTAAGGCTGGAACGCAGTGTCTATGCACAATATGATCCTACTCTTGATCAGCACAGGAATTTTGACCTGCTCCATTTCACCCTCCTTATGCCCCTTTCAGGAGGTCACCATACTGATGAAAAACATAGTGAAAATAACAAATTGACATTGAGAGCTACAGTCCAGAACTCCTGGGATTAAGGATTTTTCTGCCTCAGCCTCCCGAGTAGCTGGGACGGTAGGCGTGCCCCACCGTGCTCAGTTTTTTCTTTAAACTTATCATTCTTAATGGTGAACTTGCATGTGTCAATGGTCCGTGTGGATGAACCGTCCTTTGTTCATCACTTGTCCTAGAGTTGCTCCAGCTGACCCTCTTGGACGTGCACTCTTCGGGGATCCTTATCTCCAGCAGGCAGTGCTGACTGTCTGATAAGAATATTGCTCATCAGATTATCTGGTGTTCTGGCTTACTTAGAAATATAGATATGGTCAGTTCAGTGATACTGAGTCAGATATAAAAGATTGTATTCCTGTTTCTCTGCCCCTCAGCATGGACTACTTTCAAATAGACTTTCTGTGTCTGTAATTTTTGTTATTTTTTAAAAAGTAATCGTCCCCTGGGCTGAGTGCAGTGGCTCATGCCTGTAATCTCAGCACTTTGGGAGGCCAAGGTGGGTGGATCACAAGGTCAGGAGTTCAAGACTAGCCTGACCAGCATGAACATGGTGAAACCCCATCTCTACGAGGGGGAGCCAGGGAGGGATAGCCTGGGGATAAATGCCAAATGTGGGTGAAGGGGTGGAAGGAAGCAAAACACACTGCCATGTGTGTACCTGTGCAACTGTCTTGCATGTTCTGCAAATGTACCCCAAAACCTAAAATGCAGTAAAAAAAAAATTTAAAAAAAAAAAGGGAATCGCAAAACATTTTACAAAGATTTCTGTCAGGTTTCAAAGTTTGCTGTTAATTAAGTAGACCTTAATTACCCAGAAAACTTACTTCTGCTGAACCCCTTATATGGAGCTAAGGAAGCAAGGTGTTAAACTGTGCATAACTCTATTAGGTGAGGACTATATGGCGTTGTGATTAGAAAGAAATCTGAGGTATAGTGTTCAAGCCAACTCTATAGAAGCCGTCTGAAAGATTATGTAATGTATTCTAAAATATTTCATGTGGATTTTCAAAGAATTGAATAACAATCAAATATGCTAAACATAAAAATGACTCAGGACATAGTTTAATAATTCGTGATGCCAGATATATATCAGAATCTATAGGACCTTAACAATATTATTTATGAATATAAATTATTGATCAAAACTGTACAAATAAATGTTGAAGAATGGACTGAACCTGATCTAGGTTGAAGTCCTAAGCTCCCTCATTCACTGGTTCTCTAATTTGTAGCTAGTCTGCCTCCATGTCATTTCACTGATTACTATCAGGATCAAATGAAATGTCTGTGCAAATGCTATGCAAATTGTAAAGTGATGTACAAATGTGAAGTATTATTTATCATAAAAGTTGAATACAGAAAAATGATTTGAAACAGTTTATTGGTTTGGGAATGTCGAAGAAATAAGAGACCATAAGAAAACCAGAGACCTAGTTATGCCTAGTATAACATGCAACATTGCCATGGGGTGGCAACCATAGCAACAAAGTAAGTAATCATATCTTTTCCACCAGACATTCCTAGCTACAGCCTCTTGTTTTACTCCAGCCAGTCGCCCTCTTTGACTGTCTTTTTACTGCCTCACTTGTGATCTTTATTCATCCTTCCAACATCCAGCTGTAGACTTCATAGCCTTTTAGAGGCCTTGATAAACCTCTATCCAGAGAGCTCATCTTCTTGGTTTACATTCTTCCATGTCCATGCTTAAGATACTTATATTTTCAAGGTCTTTTTCATGTGCTTCTTGCATCTTCACAGCTACATCACAAGCCAAAAGAGGTTAGAGATTCCTTCTATCTCAATGTGGCAAGTAGCATAATGCAAACAACCAGTTAAGTAGTTAATAAATGTTTGTAGATTGAAAGAAAACATTCTGCAGGCCCAATGCTAAAGCATACCCTTCTTTCATGAAAGAAAACTATATTTGAAAGAGCTTAAAAGATGGTTAGTAGACAATGCAGAAGTGTATGAAGCCACAAGGAGTTACATATAATGGCAAAAAATTGGTAACTTATTGAGAGATCAAGGGACGAAGTTGTTATAAATATTTGTTCATGAGGGAACAGCCTTAAGGCCCTTTCTAGTTCTATTCCTGTACCATAGTAATGATACTGTGCACGAATGACTTCTTCAAAGGGCTACACTGTGTAATATACATATTGTAATACACATATTGTTCCATTTTCACATTTAAACATAAGAAACAAAATTACATTGTAATTTATGATCACATATTTATTATCTCCCCTTCATCTCCCAAATTTTATGATTTTTCTGATTGCTAAGGTATAGTGTGGCACTCTTCACCACTTATTGGCACAATACAGAGCTTAGATAACATTCACATGCAGAACACCCTCCCTGGGGCCCCAAGGGTTCTGTAGATTTTTCTAGCACCATGGCTATAACTAGGCCCCCCCTTTTTTTTCCTGCTCAAGAAAACCTATCAGAATATAAATACGAATGATGCTATTATAGAAATAACATTAACATTTGTTCCAGTTTTTATTTAAGTAAATTATTAGTGACATTCAGGACTTCATTAGTAACAAAATGTTTGCAATACACTTCAATACCACAGTTGTCAGTCACTGGGACAGTAAAATCGACTTTGGTTTCTCATTTAAGGACCTGGGTTCTAGTTGTAAGCCTGCCACTTATTTATTATGAAACTTTGAACATGCTTCTTGATCTCTCAGTCTCAGTTCCTATAAAATGGCAATCACAGTAATACATCACTGGGTAGTTATGGGAATCAAATACAGTGTTATTTGAAAAAACAATTATTTTATTTTATTTTTATTATTCCTTAGGTTCTGGGATACATGCGCAGAATATGCAGGATTGTTGCATAGGTACATACATGGCAATGTGGTTTGCTGCCTCCACTCCACCCCCTCATCACCTGTATCTGGCATTTCTCTCCGTGTTATCCTTCCCCAACATCCCTACCCTGCACTGTCCTTCCCCTATTCCCCCACAAAACAGACCCCAGTGTGTGATGCTCCTCTCCCTGTGTCCATCTGTTCTTGTTGTTCAACACCCACCTATAAGTGAGAACATGTGGTGTTTGATTTTCTGTTCTTGTGTCAGTTTGCTGAGAATGATGGTTTCAGATTCATCCATGTCCCTACAAAGGACATGAACTTAATCGTTTTTTATGGCTACATAGTATTCCATGGTGTATATGTGCCACATTTTCCTTGTCCAGTCTATCGTCGATGGGCATTTGGGTTTATTTGTATTTTGACTAGTCATGGCTGATATCCTGGAAAACCATTCATGTTTATATATTTGTTAATTCTGTGACTTGCTACATTAGCAAACTCTCATCAGAACTTAAAAACCCATGGGTTTCTAAATCAGTCCCATGAGTTTCCTATGTAGACAATCATAATATCTGCAAATAATGAAATCACTTTCTTTTCCTCAATATTTAGTTTCTTATTGGTACTCTCATTCTCTCTCATATTGAAGACACTTTTGGCACAACGATATGGAATAGAAGCCCAATGCCTTGATAAGACTCTGAAATAAGATGTTCCTTGAGATTCACTGATGACTAGAACAGGGAAAGAACCAATCAGTGTAGTCTAATCTTTAGTTGCATTAGAGTTACAAAAAAATAGTTTTATGTCTCAAGAATGTCATTTTAATAGTGATACGATCTTGAACAAGTTGTTTAACACCCATGAGGCAAAATTCCCATAAATGTAAATTGAAAAAAAAGAATAATAATGCTTTGCATGTGCATTTCTGTGAAGATTAAGTAGTAATGCAATACCAGATATGGTAAGTTGTTTGAAATGATACCATAGTATTTCACAAATATTTTTTTCTAATATCCATGGCTTTTTACAATGGTTTTGCAGGAACTCCCATGAAGGGCTAAAGTTTTTTCTCTGAAATTGGATGGCCTTATGACTTGATTTGAAAAACAGAATGTAGTACAAGTCAATAACTTGAGTCTCACACTCAAAAGATCATAGAAACCAAGAAACTTTTATTTTATGGATTTCCGTTTTCAATATCACTGGTGTTCAGCATGTAATTGGGTAGTTTTTTGTCAGCCAAAATGAAAATCTTCTCATCTGACAATTAAGTCTATTCATATTTATTTCTATGACTGTTATTACTGGTCTCAGCTATAAGATTTATAATTGCTATTTGTATTATAGTTGATGTATTTTAATGATCATGTAATGAATGATTTTTTTTTAATTTACTTGATATTTAGAAATATCAGTAGTTTTGATCCAATGGTTATCTTTATAACTTTAATTTTTTAAAAGCCATTAATCTCTTGGATTTTTTCTTTTTACATTTTACCCTGCTACTTCTTATGGGATCTTTTGATTCCCACCTATTGATTTTTTACTATTCATTGACTATATTTTTCTTATTCCAATCCCTCTTTTTCTACCATTCTTTACTTGCATTATTTCAACTCTGTCCGAATACATTTCGAATTATATATGTATACATATCGAAGTATACATATGTATGTGTGTATATGTATATATGTATATCTACAATAATTTTTTGGCCCTTGCCTTTACAATTAAATGATCATGAACCATGCTTTTGCCAGGGTTTATTCAGTTGTCTCTTGGTTAGATGAACCACATTTTTTTAATGCAGGAATTAATATGCAGCCAGGGTCCAAATCTGGCATACATCCTGTTAAAATATGGTCCATGAAAGATGTTTTTCACCATTTTAAAACAGTTGTAGAAAAACAAACGAAAAAGGAAATCTGACAGAAACACATAGAACCAACAAAGCTTAAAATATTCATTATGTGACTCCTTAACAAAAACATTTCTGACCACTCTAGTCAATTGCTTGAGAACAGCTAATGAGTATAGTATTCCCAAAGCTATTCACTATTCAAAACAATATTTAAATAGACTTGATACTTGATGGACAACTTAATAGTAAATATCCTTTGTTCACTTGTTTTTTAAATTAAATTTATTTGAAAAATGATGCTCCATTAAAGCCTTGCTTTTTATATTGTTTTGATAAATCTGATGCCAGTCTAACTGCACTGTCATGTTGTTTAATTGTAATTTCGTTTGGAGGCTGTGATGGTTAATTTTATATGCCAACTTGGCTTGTCCATGGTACCCAGATACTTGTTCATACATGTCTGAATATTGCTGTGAAGGTATTTTTGAAATTAGATTAGTATTTAAATAGTAGACTTTGAGTAAAATGGATTACTCATCATAATGTGGGTGAACCTTATCCAATTAGTTGAAAGTCTTAAGAAAGTTATGACTGATCTTTCCCAGGAAGAAAGACATTATCCCAGCACACAATTTTCAGATTCAACATCAACTCTTCCTTAGGTCTTCAATGTGTCCTTTTATCTGGAAGATTTTAGAATTGCCAGCTTTCCCAATAGCATAAGCCATTTTTTAAAAATAAACCTCTGTGAGGGTATGTGTCTGTGTGTGTGTGTGTGTGTGTGTGTGTGTGTGTGTTGCATCTGTGTGTGTAGATGCACATATGTTTATAATTATATACATATTCATGTGCATTCATATGTATATATTTGTAGATATATTTATATATGCATATACATTTTCATATATGTTCATAAATACATATAAAATTATATAGAGACAGAGACCTTTTATTTCTATCACTGTTCTCCTATATTTAATATGTATTTTTTTCTAACTGCTTTTGATATTATTTCTTAATCTTTAGGTCTTAAATTTAATTACAATGTGATTAGTTGGTGTTTTCCATTTTTTTTTTTTACTTAACATTCTTGCCATTGACTTCACTTTAAAAATCCTTAGGTTACTGTAAATTACCAAATTTGAAAATTTTTCAGGAAATAGTTCCTCAAATAGTTTTGTGCATAATTTTTTTCTCTCTTCTTTTTCTGGAACTCTGAAAGAAATATGTGAATATAAGTTGCTCTCCCATTACAGAAAAGAAAATTCCTTTTCCGTGATTTTTTAAAGGAAAATCTTTATAGAGATGAAATTCATATACCACATAATTCATGCATTTAAAGTGTATAATTTAATGTTCTATAGTGTATTTATAGAGTTGTGCTATAATCAGCATAGTCCATTTTAGAACATTTTTGTCATTCCCAAAATAAAGGCTTTGCTCTTTACCTTACAACCTTCCCATTGTCTCTAGCCCTAGGCAACCACTAATCTGCCTTCTGTCTCTATAGATTTGCTTATTACGGGCATTGGATATACGTGGAATCACACTAATGTTGTCTTTTGTCACTGGCTTCTTTCACTTTACTAAGTTAAACGTTATACTTAGTGTTTCAAAAGTTGATCCACCTTGTATCATGCGTCAATGCTTCATTCCTTTTTATGGCTGAATAATACTTCATGGTATGGCTATAGAACGATGGTCATCCATTTATCAGTTGATGAGTCTTTGGGTTGTTCCCACGTTTTGAGTCTTTTGCTCTTTGACTTTTAATGTAAAAAGAAAAAGGAATATTCTTAAATAAGACTTTCTCATGAGACTTCCAGAAATGTTAAGCCCAGGGAAAATATTGATTAGGATCAAATTGGGAATTTTGAAATACTGCTCTTTATTCTACTTATAAATCATCCTTCTATAATATAAGTATAATAAAGCAGGGATTTTATCTGTGTGGATTATGTTCTATCTCTAGAATAGATGGTCAGTTATCTATAGAATTAATAGATGAATGTATTTTCTGCCTCCAATACAAGGGAATAGTCCCCCTAAAAATTTCTCTGGGGTTGGGAGCAGTGGCTCACACCTGTAATCGCAGCACTTTGGGAGGCCAAGGCAAGTGGATCACTTGATGTCAGGAGTTCAAAACCAGTCTGATCAACATGGTGAAATGCTACCTCTACTAAAAACGCTACCTCTACAAAAATTAGCTTGGCCTGATGGTGGGTAACTCTAATCCTAGCTACTTGGGAGGCTGAGGCAGGACAATCGCTTAAACTCAGGAGGTTGAGCTTGCAGTGAATCAAGATCATGCCATTGCACACCATCCTGGGCCACAAAAGTAAAACTCCATTTCAAAAAAAAAAAAAAAAACTTCTTTGGGTAAACAGTATTTTCCTCGCACATTTTGTGGTGTGAGACAGTTTGATTATTCCCATGATTTATTCCATACTTATGGGTAGAATATGTCTACTGTTAGTTTTTCAGAAACTATTTCAAGATTTTGTTGTAGCCATAAAAGAAGGCCCTAAATTTTATCTGAAGACTGTGTAATATGATACTTCAATAGTTATTATTTAAGGTCACAATTTGGGGATCTAGTAAATTGTCTTATACTGAATTATATTATCTTCATCTCTTCATTTCATGCATATTCAACCAAGCATTTGTTCAACACATATGACTTTGCTGATGACTTTGCTGATAAATGAATTCACTGGCAGCTCAGTAAATGCAAAAAGAAAAGAAAAACACAGCCAAACTACTTTCAGTTCTTTTTGAGACGTGTTCTTGCTTTGTTGCCCAGGCTGGGATTCAGTGACATGATCATGGCTTACTGCAGCCTCCAACTCCCATGCTCCATCAGTTGGCTTCCCAAAGTGCTGGGATTACACATATAAACCAACATGCCTGAATCTTGCAGTTACTCTAATCAATGTGTGGTTTATATTCTTTGAATCTGAGCTGCCCTGGCGATTTCCTTTGAAGGATAAAATTTAGAAATGAGGTAAGGCTTTTAAACCTTGACCTTAGAAAGACTTGCATATTCCACTCTTGCTATCACTGTGGATCTCATCACCATTTGAGTAAGTCTGGGCTGAGCTACAGGAAGCAGAAATAAACTACCATCGAAGAGACACCTTGAATCAATGAGCCATGAGACAACCTGGTAACTGACCACATATTTCACGTGAGTCTTGCCAAAACCAGTGGAAAACTTAACACAGATAAATGTAGCCCAAACTGCAGACTCACAAAATAGTGTCATTAAATAAATAATATTTTAAGCTACAAGTTTTGGGTTGAGTGGTTAAAACATAAAGTTAAATTATGTCATTGGATAGTGGCCAAAAAGTCATGTATATCAACAATCACATGGTTAAATTGAAAATATCAAAAGTTCAGAAAAATGCAGAAATATACCTGAGAAATTGTTTCATCTTAGCTATTTTTGAACTTATCTCTACTTTTTGAATGTAGGGATAGTCTATTCCACATTTTCATCATGAACTGTTATAAATGAACACATGCAAGAGAAGTGTTCTCTCAGGCAGTCACTTTCCATTATTTTAGCTTTTTCTGGTCTTTATAGGATCATCTGTGAAATCAACTGTGACTCAGAAAGTTGTTGGCAGTTGTAAATTTATTAATTGAAAAGTAGAAATAAGACTTCTACAGGAAAAACATGAAAATGTACCAACTGAATCAGAAAAAAAAAATATTAGGTTAAATAATTTTTCTCAATAAAAATAACTCTTTTTTTCAGATATTTGAAATTGGTAACATAAAAGCTATAGGCATCCACATTGTTAAGAATGAGGTGCTTGATATCCAGCAGCAATTATGGCCAGCCTTCATACAAGTACAAGAAACATGCAGTGAATAAAAATGAAGCAGATTTACTATCTCTGACTAATTCATGTGTGAGTGAAACCAGATATACAACTTTGGAACTAAAAGGGGCTTATTAAGTCATAAAACATAATGTTCTTTAGTATAAAAAGAGGAAATGGAGATTCTTGGTGAGTAAGTTCTTTTGCCAGTGAAAAACTAGTATTACACACTGGCCTGGAATCTAAGTTTTCAGAAGTTCAGTTTACTAATTCTTCGTATATATATTTGACAATTAATTATATATTTACCATAAAATTCAGATGCAGTTTTACTTAGTGATAAAGATACAGATATTTAGAAATCTTAAATAACATATTTAGCATGCATTTACTTAAAATCATTATATGCTTTAATCTTCCTTGAAGCACATTGCATTTTTTCTTTATCTTACAAATTCTGAAGTAAACACAACATTTTAATATGCTTTTGCATATAACAGTTTTGAATATACAGATTTAAATAACTACTTCCCATATTATAAGCTTTTTGCTATTTAATTATTAAAATGTTAGTTAAGTAAAAAATGTATTTCCAAAGTAAATTATAGATATGAAGGCAGTGGTTAACATTCTATATTTTGGTATAAGCTTTGGTATAAGTTTGAGTTCGCTATACACATTATTAGCTTTCTACTATTGAGGCACTTATTTTGTCTTTATCTAAGTTACTTTATTTCCATGAGACTTAATTATATCATCATTGAAATCACTTAATAAGATTGCTTGGGAAAATGGAAATAATTGTCTTAGTCTGTTTTGTGCTGCTTTAAGAAAAAAAAATACCTGAGACTGGATAATTTATAAAGGAGAATAATTTGTTTTCTCGTGGATCTGGAAGCTAGAAAGTCTATGATCAAGGTGCTAACATCTTACACGGCCCTTCTTGCTGTGCTGCACCATGACAGAAGACATCACATGAGCAAGACAGACAGAAAAGGGGAATTAACTCATTTTTTTCATTAGGAATCTACTCCACCAATAATGAACTCACTATTGAAATAATGGAATTAATTCATTTGTGAGTTAAGGACTCTCATGATTTAACCAATTTTAAAGGTCTCACCTCTCAACATGGTTGCCTTGGGAATTAAGTTTCAAACACATAAACTTTGGGAGACGTATTTGAACCTTAACAATGGTTATGTGCATTGTAAAGATGGGAACTGCAGGATTTATTATCCTTGGATTTGTAGTTTTGGGAAAGTCAGCTACATTGTTATTTTTAACTTGGATATCAAAGACAGGACTCCTGTTTTTGGTAATGGAGAAAACATTTGACCATACACCTAAGACACATCTTTTTGAAGCAAGTGCTTTGGAAGAGGCTGGTAACCAAAACAGGAAAGAGCCTCAGTGTTGGATACATCAAGATAGGGTGATTGATACTGAGAACTGATCTACACATACTCTTCTAATCCAAATCCTCATGCGTTTTCATCAGACACATTTTAGAGTAATACATATTATTTTTAGTAGAAAAAGTAAAGTTTTTAAGTATGCGGAAAATTAAGTAGTATGAATAAGCTATTCCCTAGTGAAAACAGGATGGCATAATGATTTTTTTAAGTTCTCACTTGAGAAGCTTGACAGTATCAGTATAATTTGAAGAACTAGAATTCTTCCCATTGTGCTTTCCTTTCCTTTTTCAAACTCTTTTTTAAACCTTTCCTCCAATCTCTTAAAATTAGTTAATTAATTGTTTAGTGATCAACACCATCAAAACTAAATTAATATCGATAGAAACATGTTCCTAGGAAGTGTTGCAAATTTCTAGTTATAAGAAAATTGTTTTATTACAGCCAGTAGACTAGGATTTATATGCAAAATGGTATATATTTTGTCCTATGTTTTATTTTAACCTGGTTCAAATCAAGGGTACACAAAACATTTGAATACTCATTAGTTGAGAAACACAAAACTAAACCAATTCTCTAGGTCAGTATTTTTTTAACTTTTTTAAAATTTTGATCAGTTCTATTTTTACGCATTGAATACTTGCACACATATGCACACTTAGGTATATAATTTAAATATTTCTTACTTTTACTAAATGTGATCCACTTCTATTTTAATCCGTTCTTTTTCATTTAAAAATGTTCTTTATCTAGTTTTAGCTCCAACAGTTAAAGAGCCTGAAAGTCATCACTTCAGTTCTGACAAGTTAAGAAATCTTAGCAAACTGAAAACTTATGACTTTTCTTAAAGTTATCAGAGATCTGAGGTCACAGAGCAAACTGATATCTTGAAATATGGAGAGAGAGGATGAATCCAAAAGTCATTGCCAAGATCTATTCATCTGGAGCAGAGGCTGCTGGGGTCAGCATGTCAGAACAAGTAATCTGAATGAATGCTGAGGACTGAATGTGAACGATAGGGAGAGTGAGTACCTCCTGAGGCTACAGTGTAAATGGATACTTTCTCCAGGAACTCCATCAGTCTCTCAATGTCAGGAGTCAAGAAGGATACCCTCCTGGCTGTGGCAGTGAGAAGGGAAGAATAACCACTGTGAAATAAATTCAAGTTTTACCCGCCGAAAGATTTAATCTATAGGGGAAAAGACTAATATAGTGTTATCCCATCCGGGAGAAGATAACTTCTCAAACACCACACTGCTTGCCTTCCTGTCTTACCTAAGTGGGGATAAAAAGTTAAGAAATATATGAAAATCACAGCCCAGAAATATCAGCTCACTAAAAGATATATTTAATCACATGATTACACAATATTTTATTTCCCCTACAATTTACCACTACATCCAATGGGTTTCAATGAAATAGAAGTGGATTATAGCTAATAACCACAAAGCTGTTAGTTTCAGATGCTTCCTGAGAGCAATTACTAGAAAAGCCCAAAGACACTGTTGAAGACAGAGTAAGAAAAGAAAATGAATTTTAATCCTTGGTACATACGACTACAGCAAACACTAAACACAATTATATTATGGAGCAACATAAGTCTTCACACTAGAGTTCACATATAATTCAGTACTTATTAACTGACACATCATATGTGACTTTAACAAAAAGTTATAAGGCCTGCCAAAAGGCAAAAAAATATATTTTGAAAAGACAAAGCATTCATCATAACAAGAGCCAAGTATAATATAGATGTTGGAATTGTCAAACAAGGAATTTCAAATAACTATAAATATATCATGAACATATAAAATAAATAGAAAACAGTTATAAATAAGGTAGATATTAATACAACTATATAAATAATCATTTTAACTGTGAGTGGGCATGGATATTATAATTAAAAGACAAAATTGGTAGGATAGAGAAAACATAATATCTAACTATAAAAATCCACTTAGATGTAGAGACATACATAGATTAAAAGTATGTAAATGGAGAGTTACATCAATCTAACACTAATAAAAAGAAAGCTAGTGGAGCTATTTAGTTTCCAACAAAGAAAACCACAATGCAATAAAATTCGGAGTGATAGAGTGGCATTGCATAGTGCTAAAGGGACCAATTCTCCCAGGAAATATAATAATTCTAAAGTTATATGAAAGATGATAGTATTAGGAGGTGCGGCCTTTGGGACAGTGATAAGGTCATGTATTAGTCTGGGTTCTTTAGAAGAACAGAACTAATAGGATATATATATATATAAAGGGGAGTTTATTAAGTATTCACTCACACAATCACAAGGTCTCACAGTAGGCCATCCACAAGCTGGGGAGCAAGGAGAGCCAGTGTGAGTCCCCAAACTGAGGAACGTGGAATTCAATGTTCGAGGGCAGGAAGCATCCAGCATAGGAGAAAGATGTAGGCTGCTAGGCTAGGCTGTTGTAGTCTTTTCACATTTTTCTGCCTGCTTTATATTCTAGCTACACTGGCAGTTGATTAGATGGTGCCCATGCAGATTAAGGGTGTGCCTGCCTTTCCCAGCCCACTAATTCAAATGTTAATCTCCTTTGGCAACACCCTTACAGACACACCAGGATCAATACTTTTTATCCTTCAATCCAATCAAGTTGACACTCAGTATTAACCATCACAAGTTGTAGGATAAAGCTCTCCTACATGAGATTAGCCTCTTATAAAAGAGGCCCAAACAAAACCTCCTCATCCCTTCCAGCATGTAAAGCAACAGTGAGGAGATGCTATCTAGGATTCAGAAAGTAGAAACTCTTCAGACACCAAAACTGCCAGTATCTTGGTCTTGAATGTATCAGCATTCAGAACTGTGAAAAACAGACTTCTTTGTTTATAAGCTACCCAGTATACCTTATAAACTAAGTTTAGCTATAGGCTAAGACAGAGGCACAAATATACTTTTATCATTATAGCTCTAGACTATAAATCAGTATAGCTATAGACTAAGACAGAGACTTAAATACACTTTCATCGTTACAGGTATAGACTATAAATAAGTATAGCTATAGACGAAGACAGAAACTCAAGTATACTTTTATCATTAATTGATAGAACAAGCAGACAGAAAATTAGTAAAGACATGTTTGACATCAAGAAGAGTATCAATCAACTCAGTCTAATTGACATTCACAGCACACTCCATTCAAAAACAGACTATCATTCTTAAGCTCCTGTGTTTTATGGGCATAGAGAGTTCACTTTCTTGGAAATAAAACATACATTTATAATTTAAATGTTTAGAAATCACACAATGCATGTTCTCAGACCATGATAGAATTAAACTATAAATCTGTATCTAAACAATAACTAAGAAATCCCCAAATATTTACAGCATGTACAGCATATTTTCCAATAGCATATGTGACAATAAAGAAATCTCAAGGGAAATGTAAAGTATTTAGAACTAAATAAAATGAACTTACAACTTATAAAAATGTATGAGATGTACCAAAAGCAATGATTAAAGAGAAATTTACAATATTAAAGACATATTAGAAAAAAGCAGAAATCAAAAATCATTAGCCTAAGCTTCCGCCTTAGGAAATTAGGCAAAGAGTGATTTAGTCCTAACATGACTAATTAATAAAACATAATAATTAGAACAAAATTCAATAAAATTGAAAATAAGAAAAAAATATAAACTATCAATAAAATAAAGAGCTGAAAACTTTAAAATATCAGTCAAATTGATAATCCATTAGTAAAGCTAAAAGAAAGTGATCATAAATTATTGATATCAGAAATAAAAGAGTAATCATTACCACTGGTGTAGACATCATTAAAGGATGTCCAGGTGTCCATTGAAGAGTGCTATTCTCACAAATTTGATGTTAGATGATATTTACCAATTTATTGAAAGATATAAACTATTAAAACTCCTATAAGGAGAAGTAGAAAAGTTACATATGTATGAAATACATTGTAACACTAATTAACAACCTTACAAAAATAAAAGTAGCCCATATTGTTTTACTGGAAAATTCAACCAATTATTTAGGAAAAATATAAAGTATCAATTCCTTGCAACCTCTTCCAAAAAACAGACATGAGAAATATGTTCTAACTCATTTTATAGGGCCAACATTATCTAACACTAAAGAAAAATAAATTTATTACGAAGAAGGAAACTATGTACTCATATCTTCCATGAATGGAGACATAAATGTCCCCAAAATAGTACCTAATTCAAACCAACACTATATGAAAATAATTATTTATGACAAACATGTGTGATTTGTTTCAGGTATTTAAGGTTGATTAATCATTGAAAATCCAATAATATGACTCAACGTGTCAAGAAGCTAAAGAAGAAAAGTCATGTTATCATATTATTTGATAGAGAAAGGACTTCTTTAAAAAACCCAATATTAATTTGCATTAAAAATACACAACAAATTGGGGATATAGATGAACATTACCAACTTAACAAAGAACCCAATATTAATTTGTAATAAAAATATGCAGCAAATTGAAATATAAGTCAACATTACCAACTTGATAAACAACCCAAGATTAATTTGAAATAAAAATACAAAGCAAATTGGGAATATGGATGAAAATTAACAACTTGATAAAAAACATCTACCAAAAAACCTACAACCAATAACATATAGAACATAAGATAAGAAACAAAGTAAGAATGCCTTTTCTCAGCACACTTATTCAACACTAGATTGGAAGTCCTAGCTACTGCAATCAGACAAGGAAAATAAATAAAAGCTATGTAGTTATGAAAGTAATAGTAATGCTATTTTTTTTTTTTTTTTAGTGACATGGCATGATTATCTTTGTAAAAAATCTCAAAGATCCTACAAGAAGAAAAATTTCCTGGAATTAAAGTGAGTATAAAAACATCAGAAGATACAGAGACAATATACAAACTAAATTGCTTTCCTCTATACCAAAAATGAACAATTGGAATGTGAAATTATAAAAAAAGATACCATTTATAATAGTACTATAAAAAGGAAATAAATAGGTATAAAATTAACGAAATATATTTGTAGCTTATATGCGGAAAACTACAGAACGCTGTGGAAACTATTACAGAAGAGATAAAGACATACTTTATGAATCGGAGAATTCAATATTGTGAGACTATCAATTCTTCAAACTTCATCTATAGATCCCATTCAAAGTCACAGCAAGTTCTTTTAAATATTAACCACCTGATTCTAAAGTTTATAGCAATAAGAAAAAGACTTAAAGTTACCACAAAAATGTACAGAAGAAGAAAAAAATGTAGTAACATAGAGTACCGATTTCAAGATCTATTTTAACAGATCTAATGAAGACCTTGTGATATTATCAAAAGAAAGGATACATAGATTAACAAAATAGAGCCCAGAAATAAAACCACACAAATATGCTCAACTGATGGCTGACAAAGGAGCACATTAATTCAATGTAGAAGGGATGTTTTTAAACTAATAATATTGCAAAGATTGGAAGTTCCTATGCACAAAAATGAACCTATAGATAGGCACTAGTTCTTTCACAAAAATTAACTGAAAATATATCATAGATCTTAAATATAGAAGACAAAATTGTAAAATGTCTAAAAGAAAAACTAGGAGGCCTCCAGTTTGGCAATTTTTAAAATAAAACAACAAACTTATGATCTATGATGGAAAAGCTGATAAGCTGAACCTGGTTAAAATTAAAATATTTTATACTGCAAACGGTACTATTAAGATGAAAACACAGACCACCAACTGCTAGAAAATATTTGGAAAACACCTATAATAAAGAACTTGTGTTCAAATATAGAAAGAATACTCAAAACTCACCAATCAAAAAAAATCAACTCATTTTAAAAAGAAAAAAAAATCTGAACAAATACCTTGGATGTAAAGATGGCAAAAGAAAAGAAAACACACACCAAAAAAACCTGACAATATCAAACAGGATGAAAAGCAACAGGAAATCCCATTCATTGCTGGTGAGAATACAAAATGGTACAGCCCCTTCAATAATAGTTCAGCAGATCTCATAATGCTAACAATCTAGCAATTGGACTTATAGATATATAACTAACAGATCTGAATACTTTTGTCTATGTAAAAACTTACACATATGTTTATAGTAGCTTTATACATTATCACACAAAACTAAAAGCAAGTAGTGTTCCTCAATAGGTGAATGGATAAACCTGTGATACATCCATACAGTTTAATATTATTTAGTGATTAAAATAAATTTGATATGAACCTATGAAACACTAGATGAGTCTTAAGTATATAAAAAAGTATACTTTGTGCTTTTTTTGCTTCAAAGACTGTTGAATAGAGGTTTTTCCAGCATAATATAACCACTTGGAAATTATAAAATAGTGTGTAGAGAGAAAGAACATGGGAGTTCAACAGAAAAGCAAAAGAAAGGACCGGGCGCGGTGGCTCACGCCTGTAATCCCAGCACTTTGGGAGGCCGAGGTGGGTGGATCACGAGGTCAAGAGATTGAGGCCATCCCAGTCAACATGGTGAAACCCCGTCTCTACTAAAAATACAAAAAAATCAGCTGGGCATGGTGGCGCGTGCCTGTAATCCCGGCTACTTGGAAGACTGAGGCAGGAGAATTGCCTGAACCCAGGAGGCGGAGATTGCAGTGAGCCGAGATCGTGCCATTGCACTCCAGCCTGGGTAACAAGAGCGAAACTCTGTCTCAGAAAAAAAAAAAAAAAAAGAAAAAGAAAAAGAAAACTTCAGAAAGTGATGAAAAGAATACAGACAGCAATCACACTGACTAGATCCAGCTGAAAATCAGTGAATACCCAGTGTGTATAGTGCGGGGTGTTGTGTCTGTGATAAACATTCTCACAGGGGAATCATACAAGCCAGGCCACAGGGGAGCCTCCTGACCATCCCAAGCCTTGGATCTATCATGGAGAGGAGCCAGAAGACTGAGAAAGAATGGCAATGGGAAGTGTCCCCTGCCTATTTTCATACCTGGACACCAATAGAAAGAAGCCATTTCTGATGCTAGCTCACAGGAAGCTGTATGGAAACCTGCCAGCTAGTGCAGGTAACAGCCACTGGTTTGGAAAGTTTCAGACCAGGGATTGGCATTCTGGTCTCAAGAAGAGGAGGGAACCTATAGTCAGAACTGAGAGTTGCGTGTGGCCATGGGTATTAGAGTTTGGCAACCCCCATTCATAGAACCAGAGAATGAGGGGATTTGTCTGAGAGGCATAGGTGTGACCCAGCTGGCAAGTTTTGCAGACTAAGGAAGTTTTAGAGATTGAAGGCACTCTGCATGTGACCTAACAGTCCCAATGAGCTGCCAGAGTTGTGCCATGAGGAAGCCCTACCAGGTCTGATGCATGAGAACAGAGCAGGTCTCACTTCGCCTACTCCCGCCTCTCCTGACTATGGAGGTAGGGACTGCCCCTCTTCTCTAGTACTGTGACTTCAGCACAGACACAGTCACTTCACTCATTGCAGAGGCATTTCTCCCAAGGCCTGAAGACTGCATCTTGACTCCAGCCAGGGTCAGCCCTTGTGCCACCTTCATGGGGTCCAAGTGCAAGACCGCCCAGCCCAACCCTGCCTGGGTCACTTTTGCCCTCTCCTCAAAGGCAGAACCAAGGACGAAGACCACTGAGCATTCCATAGCCCAGCCCATCATCTGGGACACCCAAGTACCTCCCCTAGTTAACAAAGGCTAAGAATAAGCCCTAAGGCCACCACTGCAGCTGGCTCTCACTTGTAACCAACTATGGAGGCAACATAAATGTCCATAAATAAATGAATGGATAAAGAAATGTGGCATATGTACATAGTGGAATATTATTCAGCTACGGAAAAAAATAAAATTCTGTCATTTGCAGAAACATGCATGGAACTAGAGGACATTATGGTAAGTGAAGTACCAGGTATAGAAAAACAAATATTTCAGACTCTCGCTCATATATGGGAAGTAAAAAATTGATCTCAGTGGTAGAGAGTAGAATGATGATTATGAGAGCCTAGAGGGGTAGTTCAGAGAGGGGTGATAAAGACAGGTTGGCTAATGGGTATGAAAATAGATAGAATAAACAAATTCTAGTGTCCAGTAGCAGAGTAGAGTGACAATAGTTGACAAAAATTTATGGTGTATTACAAAAGAGTTGGAAGAAAAGATGTGGAATGTTTTCAACACAAAACAACGATAAATGCTTAAGGTGATGGATATTCCAATGATCCTGATTCATCATTACTTACATGTATCAAATTATCATATCTACTCCATAAATATGTACATTTATTATGTATCAGTGAAAATATGAATGAATGAAAATAGACAAATCTCTTGTACAAAATTTGAAGTAATTTATGTAGATATTCATCCCTTGAAAAGGCCAAAGGTAATTCCCTCACTTCAAGTGTGGGTGGCAAATAGTGATATCCTTTCAAAATTTATAGGATCAGCAAGGCAGGAGAAAGTGTCTTATTGTGAAAAAAAACTGGAAAACACTGTTTTCAGCCAGGTGCTCAAGGCCGTAATCAATAGTGATAAGACATGTTGATAATACGTACTCTTTTTATGATGTGATGAAAATGGTACTTGACCTTTGTGGTTTTCTTCTTGAAACCCATAATCCTAACCTAATCATGAGTAAAACATCAGACAAATTCGAAATGATGAACATACTACAAATTTTCGGACTCATACTCTTTTAAAACTGTGCAAGTCATCAAAAACAAGGACAATCTGAAACACCTCATGGCCAAGAGGAGGCTAAGGAAACATGAATGCTAAATGCAATGAGGTGTCATAGATGGGAATCCGGAACAACACAGACATTAGGTAAGTACTAAGAAAATCTGAAAACTGGATCACTTTTGCTTAATAATAATGTATCAATATTGGTTTTTAAGTTATAATAAATACCTTATCATTATTCTGACTTATCCTAAGGCCACAAAAAGTGATGACAGAATATTCATTCAAATGATTTGTCCAATATGTTTAACGCTTTCGTATTTATACAATTTAAGAAACAGACTTAGTTTCAAATAAGGTTAATACGACCATTAGAACTTATGGTCATGTTTGCAAAGTAACCCCATAAAGCTCTTTAGGTCAATTTTAGTAGAAAAAAAAATATTCTACCTATCATATTACTAAATGTATAGCAATACATTTGTAGGATGTTAATAATAGAGGAAGCTGGGTGTGGGATGTATGACAACTCTGTAATATCTTCAAATTTTCTGTAATCTTAAACTGTTCTAAAATAAAACTTATTAAATTTTAAAAGAGTTATTCTAGTAGTAATGCACTAAGGTGATAATGACAATAGCAAACAATAGAACTTAAGATGTGCCCAGCACGTGTAATACCGTAGTACATACAATGACCACAACTAACCCCTCAAGGAGTTCTTAATAATTCCATTTTATCGGACTCAGATAAGTTAACTACCTTGACCAAGTTTACAGCAATCAAATTGCAAAGCTAAAACTCAAGTCAGTTGGTCTGTCTCTAGGAGCTAGCCTCTTAATTACCTCACTATTCTATCTCTTGAACATATTAATTTCATATTTCAATTTTTGGTTGAGTTTGAAAACATTTATGTGAACTATATTAGGAAACCCAAGGAACTGGGTCCTCTGAGAGGCAACTGATAGAACAATGAGTGCCATTCCAGCACACTCTGAGTTTTGTTCTGGTTTTTAAAAATGTGATATGCTCCTTTTTTCAACTCTGCCTACCTTTTTTTTAAACCACATTCCTCAATTCCTGATTCTTTTCTCCCCTTTTCATTTCTCGGCCTCACTTTTGCCTACTTAAACTTAACATAACTGACATTTTCCTTATTTAAATTTTTCTTACATTTTAAATAAATACAGTATAAATATAGTTAATACACCTCGGTGGTATGTTGTTAATCTCTCTGGTGGCCCCAAAGATCATAAAATCAGGCAAAAATACTGTTGAATTTCTGCTTGAGGAATTTTACAATTCTGCATTCCCAAACTCCCTTTTGCTCATAGTTTCCACATCATCTGCCTATCTATATTGCCAGCGTTTTTTATTTTTAGTTCATACATAATGTTTGTACATATTTATAGGGTACATGTAATATTTTGTTGCATGCATAGAATGTCTAATTATCATGTCAGGGTAATTAGGATATTCATCACTGTAGGCATTTATTATTTCTATTTTTTCTTTTTTTTCAGACAGAGTCTTGCCCTACTGCCCAGGGTGGAGTGCAATGACGCGATCTCTGCTCACTGCAACCTCTGCCTTCCCGGTTCAAGTGATTCTCCTGCCTACCAAGTAGCTGGGATTACAGGTGTGCACCACCACACCTGGATAATTTGTTTATTTATTTATTTATATAGTATCACCATGTTGGCCAGGCTGGTCTTGAACTCCTGACCTCGTGATCCTCTCTTCTCCGCCTTCCAAAGTTTGGGATTACAGGTGTAAGCCACCACACCGAGCACATTTATCATTTTTGTTAATTGCATTTTAGGTTTTGGGGTACATGTGAAGAACATGCAAGATAGTTGCATAGGTCACACGTGGCATTGTGATTTGCTGCCTTCCTCCCCTTCACCTATATCTGGCATTTATCATTTGCATGTGTTGAGAGCATTTCAAGTCCTCACTTCTAGCTATTTTGAAACCTTTAATACATTGTTAACAATAGTTGCTCTACTTTTGAACAAGCATACAGTTAGATAGAAGAAATAAGTTAGAATGTCCTATGGCAGTCTTTATTGATGAAACTATTTAGGCATTTTATCCTATCAGAAATTAAAATAATCTCTTTCTATGCAAATGAGAATGCGAAAGCATGAAAAAATTCCAACTTATCCTAAGGCCACAAAATGTGATGACGGAATATTCATTCAAATAATTTGACCTATATTTTTAATGCTTTCATATTTATACAATTTAAGAAATAGACTCATCTTCAAATAAAGTTAATAAGAACGCTAGAATTTATGGTCATGTTTGCAAAGTAACTTCATAAAGTTTTTTAGGTGAATTTTAGTAGGAAAAAAAAATTATTCTACCTACTATATTACTAAACTGTCTCAGCACCATCCTGAGATAAATACATAACAATATATAGTAAATAATACATTGTTATGTATTTCCAATATAACCTTATTTATCATTGTTGTATGTTTCCTTTGTAGGTTATATAAACTTTGTGCTGTTTCACAATACCTTTCCAGAGTTATATGGCCACCAGAGTGGTCATACCATAGTCACCTTAGTATTTTAAACTTTGTGTTTAGCCATGTTTTGCACAATAGTTCACATGGGCTGCTATCAAGCTGATACAGCTCTTAAGGTAACCAAATAAGCTCTAGCCTTTAAAAATGTTTTCACATTAAAATATTAATTATTGGTTTTGAGACACAGTCTCACTCTTTCGCCCAGGCTGGAGGGCTGTGTCATAATCGCGGCTCACTGCAACCTCTGTCTCCAGGGTTCAAGCAGTTCTCCTCCCTCAGCCTCCAAGTAGCTGGGATTACAGGCGTCCACCACCACACCCAGCTATTTTTTTGGTATTTTTATTAGAGATGGGTTTCACCACGTTGACCGGGCTGGTCTCGAACTCCTGACCTCAGGTGATCCACCCAAGTTGGCCTTCCAAAGTGCTGGGATTACGGGCTAGAATATTATTTTAAAAAGTAAATATACATGATATTTGAAATATATACCATATATGATATATGCTCAACTTTGAAAAAGGTTACAGGCCATCGATGAAGTAAGCTGAAAGGAACTATCATCAGCCCTTTTCCTCTCTCTTTTTCTCTCTTCCTTTGCCTCCCTCTCTAACCTAGATTTGCATATGCCAGTAAATAGGACACAGCTCGTTATGAAGGCCATGCTGCCTATGTAATCAGTCCAATTAAATAATTCCCACCAACAAATTCCTCCAGATAACAACATCCTGTATGAAAATCAATGCAAGGATCAACAAATAATCATCAAATACCTAATAGAAATGGTTATAAATACATGAGGTTATTTTCCTTCTGATGATCTGAAAGGAAAGAATAATTACTGAGGACTCAGGCCTACATTTATGGGCTGTAACTTCAGCAGAGATGCCAACCGATAGCTTCTCAGCAGGGAATTTCATGAGCTATGCTCATGTTTCAGAGATGAGTGCATATCTTTATCACTGTTTAATAGAGTTTAATAGTGTTTAAACCCGTTACAGCATGTACTCTGGTGAAATGAAGTAGCTAAAAGTGTATTGAATAGAAAAATAGTTTCCCTGGATATGTGTGTCCCAGATATATTGTCTACGGAATTCATCTTGTCATAACTTCAGTTAGAATTGTACATATCAAAATGAACAGTCTAAAGAAAGCCTGTGCAATTCTCCAAGTGGACTCCTCTCCATGAAGATTTTCAGGTCTCCTCTGCTATGGCTCACACTACTTTAATTACTCTAGTAATCACTGCAACAATTTTCTTTTCCTTTCATCTTTTAGGTTGCTGCACACTTGCAAATATATTCTATCTTTTTCTCAGTCACCTTCTCATATCTTTTAATTGGGAAAAAGAAACCTTCTTTTACTTCTCCTTTTGCATGTATTGTATTCTGTTGGAACCTACACCATACACCTTTAATTGTTCATCTACAAAAGTAGACATTTCTGTGGGCATTCCCAGCATTCTTTCTTCTTCCTTGAGCATTAGCCAAATTTTCATTTGGTTATGTATTTCTATTGAGCTCTATGCAGGAGGGCCAAGGGAGAAAATTTTACTTCCTACTATTCTGTTCCATGCATTGAGCATTATTTGACTTATAGCAAATCACAGTCCTCTCTACACCCAACTGCTGGATGAAGGCTGGGCATATCTTGCAAGCGTATCAAATTAGAATTACTCTCAGAAACTTTACAGAAATTATTATTATTACTTTTTGTTCTTTGGGCTCTGGGGTACATGTGCACATCCTGCATCTTGCAGGATTGTTGCATAGGTATATATATGCCATGGTGGTTTGCTGTCTCCATCTCTTTCATCGCCTATGTCAGGCATTTCTCCTGGTGCTATACCTCCCCATCCTCCCCACCCCTCACCGTCCCTCCCATCCCCTCCCATCCCCACCCCACCTATCCCAGTGAGTGTTGTTCCCTTCCCTGTGCCCAAGTGTTTCTCATTGTTCATCACCTGCCTATGAGTGAAAACATGGTGTTTGGTTTTCTGTTTTTGTGTCAGTTTGCTGAGAATGATGGTTTCTAGATTCATCCATGTCTTTACAAAGGACACAAACTTGTCTTTTTTTTTTTTATGGCTGCATGGTGTATATGCACCACATTTTCTTTGTCCAGTCTATCATTGATGGGCATTTGGGTTGGTTCCAGGTCTTTGCTATTGTAAACAGTGCCACAACAAACATACCTGTGCATGTGCCTTCATAACAGAACAATGTAGAATTCTTTGGATATATACCCAGTAATGGGATTGCTGGGTCAAATGGAATTTCTATTTCTAGATCCTTGAGGAATTACCACATTGTTTTCCATAATGGTTGAACTAATTTACACTCCCACCAACAGTGTAAAAGTGTTCCTATTTCTCCACATCCTCTCCAGCATCTGTTGTCTCCAGATTTTTTAATGATCACCATTCTAACTGGCATGAGGTGGTATCTCAATGTAATTTTGATTTGCATTTCTCTAATGACCAGTGATGACGAGCATTTTTTCACATGTTTGTTAGCCTCATGTATGTCTTCTTTTGTAAAGTGTCTGTTCATATCCTTTGCCCACTTTGGCTATATGTCTGATTGTTTGCTTGCCTGAAAAAAGAGACAGATGAATGGATTTTCATGGATTCATGAGTAGTAGCATTTGCTGATTGATCAAGTACTTGAATGAAACAAGATTTGGTGATAAGCAAGGACAAAGTCAGTGGATGAACTTCTGGGCCTAGTCTCTGAGTACATTTCTCCTCTATTTACACTTAGCAATAATGTCTTCTGCAATTGGATCTCTCAATAATCAGGTAGACACATTTTTGCATGTCAATCCTCATCATTCCTTGTCCATCTACAAAGTTGTCATTATGCAAGAACATAGACTATGCTTGTACTCAATCACAGTGTTCTCTATAACTGATGATCATCTGACTACTCATAGCAAAGTGGCAAACCTAAAATCAAAGGCCAATGCTGAGCCTATTATATGGTGCTTCTTTGGGAGATCAATCAGACTCTTGGTGGAAGATTATGGAAGGAGGAGGTGATACAGATTTAGTTTCTCTTTCTGTAATACTTCTAATAGAATGGTGAAATGGCTTGTTGAAGATATAGTTATGGCACCTGCTAAAACAATCCATGAAGGTGGGGTACTGTCCTATACAATGTATGGTGTTATTTCTTCCATAATCAGAATACACAAGTCCAAAAGTAAGAAGAGGAAGTGTGCATGGTCCTTCTTACTATATCACTTGACTATTAGTTCACAAAACTTTTTTTCTTTTCACACAATCTTAGACCTTTTTCATCTAGGGTTGTTGTTCTTACTGGAGAAAAACTTTCAAAATGGGTTGTGACATTGGTCTTGCTATTTTAAGTTGAGAGTGACAACAGGATCCACATGCCATTGAACCAAAGATAGGACAGAATGATTGATTCTGAAATGAGGTTGCCTGTACTCAATGGATGCAAGGTAAACTATGAATGAAATCTAAATGCTTTCCTGAGTACCTCTTGAAAGTTTCATGGTAAATGGTAGATGTCAATGGGAAATTACAGGAATCCAATAAATGCAAGATCATAATGGACTCAGATCCTTCAAAAGTAATTTAACTTACACTATGAAGTAGAGAATTCTAGTCACCTGAGATGTTATCCGATGGCGATGGAAAAGAAGGTGTAGGTAAATATAAAAGGAAACAATAATATCAACTATAGCCTTTTGATCAATTGCAAAATATAAACTGCATTTCCAGTGTATATTTCTATTTCCATCAAACAAACTATTATCTATTTATGTATTTTTTCTTTGTGTGTTTGCTGAAATAAATTTCTGTCTTTCTTATTTAGAATGAGGCTTTTTGGTAATGCTTACCTTTACTCTCATAGATCATCCAAATATCACTAGAAGCCACATCCATAACTAAGGAATAAGAGATACTGTCTGTGATTCCTGGAGTTGAGATGGTTACCATGACTGTTAAGCTTTGTGTCTACCCTTTTAGAAGAGATGATGGATGAGAGTATCTCACATTTCTATTTTCCTTTCTTTCACCGTATCTATTATTTCTCTTTACACACATAGAAAATAGTGTAAAGAAAAACATGAACATTTTAAGAGTGTTTGTTCCTGAATTAGGAGTTATGACCTACTTTTTTTCTTGTTTACATATTCCTGTACTTTTCAAATTATCTGCAATTCATTTCTGTGCTTTCTATTTTTGTTACAACATGTAATGCATTTTCTGAGTATGTTTATTGACATAAGGAAAAATTCATTTATTGACATAAATATTGTAATACCATATTATAATATTTTTATTATAAAAATAATTTCTTATGTTTTTTGAATAAGAAAATAAGTTAAAAACATAATTATAATTTCCCCATGTTAGTCAAAAGCATGAAATTTTTGTATGATTGAAGTATTAGAATATATGCTAAGTAGAACAAGAGAAAACAATTACTTGGTAAAAATACATGTTTAATGAAGCTAGGCAATAATAAAGAATTTCATAAAATACTTAACTCTAAGGGCTAAGAAGATGGGAAAGAAAAAAAAATGAGTTCATTCAATAGTTCTGGTGATGGTCCAATTCTTCTGTGGTATTTTGGAATTACTACTATTTCTTGTATTACCACATCTTAAAAAATCCATATATGCTACATGCATTGTTTTATATTTATCAAAAATGTCTTCCTTAATATAACCTTCTACCCTCCCTAACATTTTAAACTTACTCTTATGATATCTGTCCTTAAAATCATGTAGGTAATTATTTCCTAGACTTTTTACTCTCTCCACATTTAGGCTTCCTCTGTCTGTATTTTTTATCCAGTTTGTGACATCATTCTTAATTTAAACCATATGTTTACCAATATTTTCTATTTACCAGATTCTCCTTCTGAATCAATGGAAGCAATTGACTTTATTGGAAGTCACGTGAATTCCTCCAAATACCAGTATAACTTTTCTTGAATTGTCAAACGCAATGAAACACCACCAGCTATCTACCCAGTCCCCTAAATCATTCTTATACTTAATCTTTCAAATTTTGCCATCTTCACATTCGCAGCAGTGATTTAGAGCACTAGCATAATCTGCCTAGATGACAACTGCAAATTCCTAAATGTACTCTTAACATTTAATGCTCTGAAGTATAATCAAGTGATCTTTATAAATTGAATTTGTAAATTTTCTTATGACCCCTAATGGCATCTTGTTATAAGATAAATTTATTGTAATGAAATACTATGCAATAACTAAAAATGTTTCATAATGCTATAAAATATTAGAAAATATTCAGTGTCAAATGTGGGTGAAGGGGAGGAAGGCAGCAAAACACACTGCCATGTGTGTACCTATGCATATGTCTTGCATGTTCTGCACATGTACCCCAAAACCCAAACTGCAATAAAAAAAGAAAAAAAAGAAGGTATATTAATAAAGAGGTAAGTAATCAATCCTGTTAGAAGTTGGCCTTCCTACTGTACTCACAGGCTCTTAAAAATTTGGGGGAGAATATTTCCCTTCAAAACACAGGAAAAGTGCAGGTAGGAGCATCATGAAGGCTGCCTGTGCAAGTTGGGGATTTCTGGAGAGGTTGCCCCTCCCTTAGGATGTTTACACCTGCTGTACTCCTTACCTGGAAATCTTTCCTCAGGTTTTGAGTGTCTGAATCTTTCCTGTCATGCAGAACTCAACTTATTCATTCATTCATTCATTGTTTTTGAGACAGTGTCTTACTCTGTCACCCAGGCTGGAGTGCAGTGGCTCAATCTTGGCTCACTGCAACCTCCACTTCCCAGGTTCAAGCCATCCTCCTGCCTCAACCTCCTGAGTAGCTGGGATGACAGGCACCTGCCACCACACTGGGATAATTTTTATATTTCTAGGAGAGACAGGGTTTCACCATGTTGGCCAGACTGATTTCAAACTCCTGACCTCAAGTGATCCACCCACCTCAGCCTCCCAAAGTTCTGGGATGACAGACATGAGCCACTGTGCCACGCCCCACCAGAACTCAATTTAAATGTCATCTCCTCACAGATCATCTCCTCATAGACATCATCCTTGAGGATGGTAAGGTGACGTATCTGCCAAAATGAGCCAGGAGAGAGAGAATGTAGCCTGAATGACTGGCCCCCATCTCAGCCTCTCTCTGTGTCCATACCCTTGCCCAGCCTCATCCTGCCAAGAATGCATTTTCTTTTCCTTTGACTTTTGGCTTGGCTTCGTGACTTGCTTCAGCTGACAGCGTGTGGGCAGAAGGAGAGTTTGCCACGGCAGCCCAGACCTGAAGCAGCCTTTTGTTTTCCCATTTCCCTCAGATCCTCTCCACCAGAAGAGCATGTCATGGCTAACCCCATGGTTAACCTCCAACCCCAGACAGAGAATGAGAGATGCCTGGAGCAGGACCACCTAGCCACACCCACCCATGAGTGAGCAACCACAATGAATTCTAGTTTGCAGTCACTGAGTTTTGAGGTGCTACTGTGTGGCATTATGTGACAAATGTACCACGGGTGTGGAGTTCTCTTCATAAAGAGAACTTTATGGCACCCCCAAGCATTTGCTGGCCATTTATCACTCTCCACACCAGTCTTGCAACCCCTTTTGCATTTTGAAACCACAGAGGAGGACAAAGAATAATTAACAAGTGCCCGTATTGCTTATTATCTTGACATCTGTCATATTTATATCGAATTCTTCTCAGTGTACATAATATGGAATATGACCCATAAGATTAAAATATGCCCTGAGAGCAGAAACTCCACTGTAACCCACTAAAGATGAGCCAGCAAAGCCCATCAAGGCTGCTACTCAGTTCTCTATGCTTTCCCAACTTGGTGCCATGTTGTCCCTGGCATTGATCTTGGAGGACGTTGGTAGAGGGTGGAAGAGGAATGAAGGGGGGCAAAGAACAAGAGAGAAGTTAAGAAACTGCACTGCCACTTGGCTAGAACCAACGGAATCTACCCCTTACAGGGACATCATGTCCAGAGATATTTATGAAGATTGTACAAGAGATCAGACGTCATCACCCTCTTGGGGAAATGGCTTCGAAACCCAATGAGGCAGTTTATAAGTGCTGAAATATCCTAACCAATGAGTGGAAAACTTCTTGAAGGTTCCATGATTCGTCTGCCAACTCCCAAGACTACGCACACACAGGCACACACAGCTGCATCCACACCTTCCACCTCTTGCTGCTATCAACCTTGTTAGCTGAGACAGGCCAAGACATACTCACCAGCCCCTTGCCGAGCTGTGACTCACCCCTCATATCCTCTTTCCCAACATCGTCATCAACGCCACCGCCCCTTCCCACATGCTACTTGTCACCCCCAAACCACCTGAAGGTGTATGGTGGCCACAGCCATGGCGAGACAGCAGCAGCCTCGCATACTCCTTGCAGATTTATTTGGTTTCATCAATGTATTAGACCGCACATGGGAAAAGAAATGAGCAAGGGCAAGAGAAAGGTGTCTTTGATCCTAAATCTGGAAATGAAATATATTGACATAAAGCAATGAAGAGCCAGAAATGGCCAATAAGAAACCACAGCTTGACTCTCAGAGTTAAACTCCATTATCACATTTTTGTATGTCCTTAATGGCTCCTAAAAACTCCATTTAACAAACCAAAACTATGGCCAGAGCTGACGAGGCTCTAACAATAAGTGAGCCCTGAGTCTGGGTGAGATCCGCCAAGCTGGAAACCTCTTATTCCACCCCTCACCCCTCCCCTCACCCAGTGGCATTAACACCATGAGCTTCACCCATACCTAACTTAGCTCTGCCACTCTTATTATCTTGGCAGTTTCTGGGAGGCTTTCGCCAAGGTTCTGGGCTCCTTCAGTCAACATGACCAATTCCACATCCTTTATTAATTACTAACCATTTCCCCTCGTAGTCAGTCCTGAAATCCCTGCTTTGATCTGCCTGACAGGTCACATGGTGTGTGCTTCTGAACACAGCCCATCCCATGGCCGACTTAGAACTGGCACGCCTGGCAGACACACACAGCAAGAAAGACATTTCCTGTAGACACAAGAAAAAGGGGGAATTCTACCAGGAAATCAATGGCCATAAGCAGAGAATTCACTGTGCAAGTTCATTCTGTATTTTTATTAATAGCCTGTTGGTATGTATTTAAGAGCAAAGTAACAGTGGCTGCCATAAACGCCCGACATCCTGTCCAAGTAGAGAGACCGTAACTTAGTTAGACCACAGAAAGACCACGATTCTGAAACCCAAACAGTCTAATGAGCTGAATTATGTGCTTAACGGAGAAGACTCACGGATAAACCCTCCGGCAGCTTCTGTTAACATTTTCCGAGGGCACTGGGTCCTCCACAGATCAGATCCTGACTGCAGGCAGAATGGCTGGAATGATGAGAGGCTTTTCTTGTAACCAAGACAAGGACGTGAGCAGATGCCTTTCGTCCAGACCCACTTTCTTCCTTGGACCACTGTCTATATAAACAGCCTTTCTGTTATCTCAAATGTGGCATTACAACAAACCAGACACATTTTTCAGAGCACATTGATATATCCCAAGGGTATAGGTCTGCTATCTCCTTTGAGGCTGACAGTGGATACTTCCAGGGAAATCTGAAGGCAAACACACTGCTGAATTTAATTAAAATTATTGCATTTTTTGGTCCACCCAAAGTATCAAAAAGAAAACAGGCCACGCACAGTGGCTCACACCCAGTGGTTAGTAAAAATATCCCAGAGCTTTGAGAAGCTAAGGCGGAAGGATAGCTTGAGCCCAGTAGTTTGAGATCAGCCTAGGCAACACAGTGAGACCCATCTCTAAAAAAAAAATTAATTAGCTGGGTACGGTGACGCTTGCCTGCAGTCCCAGCTACTGGGAAGGCTGAGGTGGGAGGATCACTTGAGCCAGCTGTGATTGTACTACTGCACTCCAGCCTGGGCAATATTATCTCCATAAAAACATAAAAAATATTTTTAAAAAAACAGTCATTAATAGATTCAAGTTGGTTGGCAAGCGTCAGATCTCATGTGAGCTGAAACTGCCACATGATTTAAAGCATTAAATAATAAATGTTTACCTTTATATATTCAGACCATTTCTGGTTAAGAAAAACCTGAACCTTTTTCACCGCATGGCTTAAGATGCAGGTAAGCTAAGCATCTTTCCTTTCTCTTGGCGATGCCTGCGCATGCAGATTGGTGAAGCCCGTCCCACGGCAATAAAAAAAATACCACATCGGCTCTACTTCTGCTGCAATTACCGTCTGGTATGAAGATCAAAGGGGCCTTTTCCCCCGGCAGGTTACTCGTCTACAGCTCCCTGGCCTGTCAGTGTGGTCTCAGCAGCTCCCACTTGTCCCATTGCTGCTCAGGAATAAGCAGCTGCCTGGACCTGCCAGCTATGTGACTGGGCTTGTAATGACAGTAATTGCCAGTCTGTTAAGTCACCTCCAACCATAAAGGAAAACGCCTTCCAGACACACTTCTCAGGCCCGTGTGAGGAGATAGGAATGAGCTCTTAAAAGCATCCAGTCCTGTTTACACAACGGCACTCTGACCAACAGGATTTTTTTCTTTCTCTAATGGCTTAAATTGCTGGGCCACACGGTGGAACAAAAGGCTTATGTGTCCACCCCTTGAGACCCTTAAGTCCTTGACTTGCTCTGACCACCATGAAGCCCAAAGGGAGGTGTCGGTCTATTCTTGTACCATTTCCTTTCTCCCCGAGGTATTTTTGGGGCTGAGGTTGCCTTCGGGATTATGCTTGCCCAGAAAAGGGACCATCTGTGTTCTCATCTGCAACAGGAGCGACGTGAGATTTAAGCTGAGTTTCTTCCCATTTCCTCACAACCTTTCGATTCAAGTTTTATCCCTGTTGGTTATTATAGGAAGACACGATTGGTATGGGAAAGGGATATGTATGACAGTTTCAGTCTTATTTTCCCAGTGCAGTAAGCCAGTTGGATTATTCGTTCAAGTAAATATTAACACGAACGTTTTTAATATAAAGCCCATTTTAGCATCCACACAACTTTGGAGTTGTATGTATATGTTAGATTATACTTTCACAGAGTTGGATTTAAACCGGTGAAATCTTGGCTACAATAAAAGATTCATTCGTTAATGTAATCAGATAATGTTCGCCTACTTTAAATGCACATGGAACATATCCTTGGAAACCCTTGGGTGCTGCCTAAAGTATTTTTTTGTCTCAGCTCCGCTCTCTCTCCTTTCTCCTCCTCTCTGACCCAGGAGCAGAAAACCTGGAAACCACACTTCCCAGATCCCTCTTGCCAATCAGCCTCTTGTTAGCTTCTACAGTGGGAGGCACTAGTAGCAAATTGGAGGTGGAAGTAAGGGAGACGCTATTTTTTCCGCCTTCTGGTAGTACCTCTAGAGATGGTGGTGGCAGCAGCAGAGGCTGACGGGTGCCTTCTGGGTTTCTGCTGGGTCGACTCAGTTTTAATAGCAACAGTCTTGGTGGCTCAGCAAGCATCATGTTCCCTTTGGCTTTCAAGCCTGGGGAGAGCCACTTCCTGCAGTTGCTAATCTGTAAGTAAACTTGCCTCCTGTATTTGCTCCGTCATCCCTCTCAAATCATGCTATACTATATTTAATTAAATATATTAAATTCCTTCTCTGAGATACTTACAGTGGTTTCTAGACAGAATAATTCATTGATTCAATACTAACTGATAACACACAAATAATTTAGCCCCATACACTGTATTTGCTATGAAGCAAATGTTAATCAGATGGTTTAAAAATGATACAGTAGCAATAAGGTCATTTCATTCAGTCTCTAACTTCATGGCAGATGGGCATCATGGCACATGCCTGTAGTCCCAGCTACCCGGGAGGCTGAGGTGGGAAGATCGCTTGAGCCCAAGAGGTAGAGGTTGCAATGAGCCATGATTGTACCACTGCACTCCAGCCTGGAGTGCAGCCAAGAATTAAGCTGTGTCTTAAAATGAAAATAAAAATAGGGCCAGGCGCAGTGGCTCATGCCTGTAATCCCTGCCTTGGGGAGGCCAAAGCAGGTGGACCACCTGAGGTAGGGAGTTCGAGACCACCCTGACCAACATGGTGAAACCCCATCTCTACTAAAAATACAAAATTAGCGAGGCATGATGGTGCATGCCTGTAATCCCAGCTACTTGGGAGGCTGAGGCAGGAGAATCACTTAAACTCAGAAGGTGGAGGTTGTGGTGAGCCAAGATCACGCCATTCCACTCCAGCCTGGGCAACAAGAGCAAAACTCCATCTCAAAAATAATAATAATAATAAATAAAAATAAATTCATGGCAGATTTAGGAAGGAAAATTTAATTATATAAATTCTCTAAGACTCTATAAAATAGCCGGATAAGTGGTCCAATCCCTTCTCTAAGTAGCTTTGGTTTCAGTTTTATGTTTGTTGGCTTGGGGTCTGTCCATCTGGGTCATCACATGTAGGGCTGGTGTGGGACTTCAGGCACTGTCACTGAGTTTGCACGGCTGTTCCCTGACCTAACATGGCAGCATTCGAGGCCAGCACTTTGATCCATGCACACGCACAGGATATAGACATAAGAGCTTCCCAAACCAACTGGAAAGAGTCCCAGTGGGAATACTCCACGACATATTCATCAAAGTCAAATGCAGAGCAAACTGCACCGGCTCATTAATTATGAAAAGTCTCTCACAGAGTGACATGTTGTTAACTCTGTGGAAGCTAGCATATTTTCACATGGTCCTTTTTGTCTGCTTGGAGCTGAACTGTCACATTTAGTAATGCATTGAGGTTTTCTTTTCCTTACTTAGGAAGAAAAAGCTATTCTATGCCTAACCCACATCTAAATATAAATACTCGTATGTTTACATAGGCCCGCTATGTGGATAGAGGTAGCCTGTTGGTAAGAAGGAAGTTTGCTATGCCAGAATTTGTTTGACAAAGACATATAGAAGGAATTGGAAAAATAAATGTTGACTATTTTAAAATCTTTGAATCCATGTGGAGTGCCTGCACCCCCTGGACTGAATGGGCAAATTCAGACATCGTGTGGAAACCGGGCCTTATTTCTCTACATTTGTCAGCTAAAGCAGTGAAAAGAGACTGTGCCTGTCCCCACCATCACTGAAAGGAACTTCAGTTCCTTGAGTCTTTGATTTCTTCTCCCAAAATGCGGGAGTGAGAATTTTCAGAATCTCACAAAAGTTATCCTTCTATATTCAGGCCTTTTATCTAAACTGAGATGCTCATATGTACTGCTTGACTTTTAAAAGTTCCTAAATGTGTCTACTCAATCTTATGTCAATGCCTGATCACTGAAAATCCTTTCTGGATCAGTTAGGTTACTGGTTTGGCTGTCACAAAAAAAAGTCAAAGTAACAGCGACTTAAATTGATAGTAGTTTATTTCTTTTAAAGATGATCTAATCATAAATAATTCAAAGTGTGGTAGCACTCCATAGTATCAGAGTTCCACCTCTTCCTGTCTTGCTGTTCTGCCATCCAAAACACATGGCTTCATTTTGCTGGCTACTTACACGTGCATACCTGTGATTACCTTAGCCTGTGCATAGAGGCCCCATAGCAACTCGGCACATAGCCCTCACGGTCACATCCCATGGGCTACATGACACTTCTTGCTGCCAAGGAAGCTGGAAAACATAGCCTTTGTTCTGGGTCGCACTAGACTCAACATTACTAAAGGAAAGGGGTGGGTGACGAGCCATTTCTGCCACAAACTTCTTTTCATTAAGGTGAAGCGTTTCCTTAAGTATTGGTACAGAGAAGGCACAAAATGGATATTTGCTCAATGAACAAATAAACACATGAATGAATAAAATTCTTCAGGGAATGCTTATCTAAAAACAGACATGAGGATGGTTTGCTAGGATATTCATGGTTGGTTGTTTTCATCAATTTCTCGGAGGAGAAATTTACTTATTATGAGATCATTAAGTCAATTTAAACATACACATATTTGGATATCAGCACCTGGAAGAGCAATGTAAATGTCCTGTGGGTGACACCATCATGTTCTTCCTCAGCATTTCTCAAAGTCACGGAACAAGTAAATATCAGAGAACATTTACTAATGATTTATAAGACATTCATGAAAAATACTCTCCTGCCTAAAATCTTAGCAGAAAAAATAAATTTCAGCCATTGATCCACTTAGGATAGGACCATAAAGAAGCCACTATCCATGCAGATAAACTACATTTTCTAAAGCAACAAGAGAGGTCTTTTCAGCATATACTATTAATAGTCCCATAGTATCTTCCCATGGTTGTGAATAACTAGTAGGTTGACCTGCCACCTCACATAGTTCTTCCTTTCCCCATTAATTTCCCAGTAATCCTGGAATACTGAAAATGTCAGACACCTTGAAACGGTATCAAAGCCATTCACCTGCCTTCAGATCCTAGTGTCACCAAACTAACTGAGGGAAACCAATATCAGAGCGAAACCTCATGACATGAGCTCATTCCTATACAGGGTCTGGATAACATCACTTCCGCTTTAAGTGCACACTAAAAAAGGACGATGATCTAGACAGGCAATTTTAGATGCACTACACGGGTGGACAAGGGGATTGTAACCAGCCATCCAGGAAATCTGGCATCTGTCCAGAAAACAAGTCTAAATTTTGAAGGGGCTCTGCCTAACACATTTCGTTTATGTCCACAGGTCTCTGAGGAAGTGCACTTATAAAGAGGAGATGACTGCATTAGAAATTATGACTGAGGCAGCTTTTGTGCTGTAACTCTTGCTTAAAAGGGAAGTACACCAGTTCCCCTTTGAAACAGATCCTCAGTAGCAGGTGGCTACCACCAGGAAGCCAGGCACACAACGCAGCAGTCTTGAAATCTGGCTGTGTTGCAAAGATCTTCCATTAGAAGGATGTGAGAGCAAGATCCATTAGAAGGATGTGAGAGCAAGGGCAGAGAGGGTAGAATTTTTTTTAATGGAGTTTCGCTCTTCTTGCCCAGGCTGGAGTGCAATGGCATGATCTCAGCTCACTGCAACCTCCACCTCCCAGGTTCAAGAGATTCTCCTGCCTCAGCCTCCCGGATAGCTAGGATTACAGGCATGTGCCACCACACCCGGCTAATTTTATATATTCAGTAGAAACAGGGTTTCTCCATGCTGGCCAGGCTGGTCTCAAACTCCTGACCTCAAGTGATCCACCTGCCTCAGCTACCCAAAGTGCTAAGATTACAGGCATGAGCCACTGCACCCCAGGCAAGAGGGTAGAATGTTTAGTTGGTAATGGTCTCTTTTAATCGAACAACTCAATAAATTACAAAGAGACTGAGTCATTTTTCCTAACTTAAAGAAATGTCATAAGAAGAGCTCAGGGCAGTAAAGAAAGTTTAATTAACACAGCTGGGTGCTGTAGCTCATGCCTGTAATCCCAGCACTTTGGGAGGCCAAGGCAGGCAGATCACCTAAGGTCAGGAGTTCAAGACCAGCCTGGCCAACATGGCAGAACCCCATCTCTACTAAAAATAAAAATAAAAAAAAATTAGCCGAGCATGGTGGCACATGCCTGTAATCCCAGCTACTAAGGAGGCTGAAGCAGGAGAATCTCCTGAACCTGGGAGGCAGAGGTTGCAGTGAGCTGAAATCATGCCACTGCACTCCAGTCCGGGTGACAGAACAAGACTCCACCTCAAAAAAAGAGAGCTTAGTATTGGACTGTATTGGAGAACGTCTATAAGTAGCTTGGTTTAGGGGAGGACAAATGAGGAGAAAGCTGATCTAAAATAGTTTGGAACACTCTATTAGCCAACTATCTACACTCTCCCACCATACTTTTCATTATTCCATTAATGAATGCTGAGTCTCCAGAAATTAAAAAGGACCGTTTCTCAACCTATCTAGACCACAATCCATTTTAGTGAAGCTAAGTATGGAGACCTAGATAATAATAGAAATAACTGTGCTAATGTTTATAAGAATAAAAGAATGAGGCTAAGGTTAATCGCAGTAAATAATAATGAAAAATGTGTGTCATTCAATGTAGTCACTAGAAGGATGGAAACATTTTCAAATGTGACTCATTCCAATTCAAACAGGAAGGGAAGTAAAAGCATCAACAACTGACAAGACATTAAACTCCCTAAGTCAGAGCAGTGCTGCCCCTGTGGGGAGGAAACTGTCCTCCTCCCAGTGCCATTAACCAGCTCACTCGAGCCAGGGCACCTGTGGAGAAAGTCACTAAATCACATGTGTGCACACAGACATGACAATAGCCAGGCAGAGAGCAAGAAAGAGAGAGGGCATGCTGACCCCTAAAGGACCAAGGCAGACTGTAGACATCTTTTAAGAAGGAAAGGAATCAAGAAAAAAAAAAAGTGATAGATAACTTCACTCAAAATCATGTTGGGAGAAGGTTGACCAGTTCTTGGGCCCATGGATCTTGAGAGAAAGGGTACATGAGCCCACATGTCCTCAGTAGGCACTTGAGGTAAGGAGCCAAGAGCTGACTTAGAAGGAGAGGAAGGAAGACCCACAGGAATAATAAAACAAGGAGAGCACTTAAATACACCACATGTCTTCAAATTTGCAGGCCCTGGGGATTTGTAACTTGAAGAAAATGACCAAAAGTTATTTCTGGAGGCTAGAAAGATGTACAGAAAACACATCCTGCTTAAAAAATGGGAGCAGAAAGAGTGGGAGAAAGGGATGACCTTGGCTTCTATGAATAAATGTTTCTATTGTCATTCCTTAACTGGCAAAGTACCTAGGCGTAAATGATACTTTTTAAACCCACGGGCAGAAACCTAGCTGAGAAATAATTAGCACAATTTGGCAGAGTACAAATGTGTCTGTATTTATGCAACTTTCCTGATTTTTTTTAAAAAGCATTAAACTTCACATTGCAGAAGAATGAAAGGAGTGTCGTTTTCATTTTTTAAGATTTTGATTTAATCTGATCAGGATTTTGATGTGAGAGGAATTAACTACCCTAGGAAGGCAGATAGAATTAGAGTGTTGAGATGCAACTCAAATCTAGATGTTTCCTCCTGCCTTGCCCCCAGCTCAGCCTCCTCCTCCAGCCACTGGACCCTCCACCTTCCCAGACTGAACTCATACTTCCCCTTCCTTCACTCTGTTTCCTTCTCCATGTTCATCTCCTCCTCTCAACCCCCTTGCACTCTTTTCTAGATCTCAGTTAATGAAGTCAGCATGCATCCAACCTCCAATGCAAGAAACGTTTTAAAAAACCCCTGCTTGAAATAACCGTCACCTCCTTCAGCTAGAGAACAAAATCCAAACTCCCCCAGCATAATAGAGAGAAGTCCTTCACATATAGGAGCCCTTCTGCCTTTCAAATATGTCTCCCTTCCTTACCCTATGGCTCCCAACACATCCAGGCAGCCTCCAAGCCTCTGAACCCAATCACATTCCCTTCATCAGGGGTACCCTTCAGGTCTTTCCTCAGGGAGTTGCTACCCGCTCCTAGACTCAGCTGAAACACCACCTCTCTGTGAAGACCTCCCTAACTCCCAGGGAGTTAGTCTGTAGGTCTCTCTTTTATCCCCCTGTCACCTTGTGTTCATATAATAGCACTTCCCCTATTTCCGGTAATTGATCCGTTTTTAAGACTCTCTTCCCCTGAGGAATGCAAGGAACTGCCCTCATCTTTGCATGTGGGCACGAAGCACCTTGGTCACCCTACCTAAAGGAAACACACTTCCTGCTGTGTTTTTCCCCCTATCACTACCATATACTTGTATGTTTATTTGCTTATTACCTGTCTCCTTCCACTGGAATATGAACTACATGAAAGCAGGTATTTTTGTTTATTCTGGTCTCTCCTGTGGCACCAATTCCCTGAATAATGCCTGGGACATGGTAGGCACTTAGTACATATTTGAATGAACGTGGATCCAAATGGCTTAGAACAGTTTCTAGCACATTCAACATAAAAGTTCCTCCTGCTCCCTAGAACTTTTCTCAGTATTCTTCCACTTCTCCCTCCACCTCCCCTGAATTCCTACCGTAACTACATGAGGTTCTACAGTACTTGGTATTTCAGCCCACTGCAATACCAAGTGGTAATACATTAAAATAATTAATGTATTTTAATCTTGTTTCTCTAAGGAGATTATAAAAATCCCAAGGACAGGTGCCACGTCTTTTAAGAAAGTCAATGTTGAGACGATCCAAGATAGCCGATCGCTAACATCTCGGGACTGCAGCTCTCAGTAAAGGCGCGGAGAACTAGACGACGCCACACTTTCAGACAAATTCTGGTC
>CAUYOR010021760.1:0-13736 GCA_963573925.1 Callimico goeldii
GTGGCGCGTGCCTGTAATCCCAGCTACTCAGGAAGCTGAGGCAGGAGAATTGCCTGAACCCAGGAGGCGGAGGTTGCGGTGAGCCGAGATCGTGCCATTGCACTCCAGCCTGGGTAACAACAGCGAAACTCTGTCTCAAAAAAACAAAAAACAAAAAACAAAACAAAACAAAAAAATTAACCATGTTATAGGAAAGATTTCACAGTACGGTGGCATTTAGTACATTTACGGTGCTGTGCGACTGTCTCAGTCCTCATCATTTACATCACTCCAAAATAAACCCCCTGCCCGTTAGGCCGTTACTTCCCTTTCCTGCCTTCTTGAGGTGTTTTGTGGTTTGTCTTTTTTTTTTGAGATGGAGTTTTGCTGTTGTTACCCAGGCTGGAGTGCAATGGCACGATCTCAGCTCACCGCAACCTCCGCCTCCTGAGTTCAGGCAATTCTCCTTCCTCAGCCTCCTGAGTAGCTGGGATTACAGGCACGCGTCACCATCCCCAGCTAATTTTTGTCTTTTTAGTAGAGACGGGGTTTCACCATGTTGACCAGGATGGTCTCAATCTCTTGACCTCGTGATCCACCTGCCTTGGCCTCCCAAAGTGCTGGGATTATAAGCGTGAGTCACCGTGCCCAGCCAATGTGTTTTGTATTTACATTCATTGAACGCTTGCAACTCCATGAAGTCCGAAAGTGTATTGCTTTTTTTTTTCTTTTTTGAGACGGAGTTTCACTCTTGTTGCCCAGGCTGGAGTGCAATGGCATGATCTTGGCTCACCACAAACTCTGCCTCCTGGGTTCAAGTGATTCTCCTGCCTCAGCCTCCCGAGTATCTGGGATTATAGGCATGAGCCACCACGCTCAGCTAATTTTGTATTTTCAGTAGAGATGGGGTTTCTCCATTTGGTCAGGCTGGTCTTGAACTCCTAAGCTCATGTGATCCACCCACCTCAGCCTCCCAGACTGCTGGGACTACAGGTGTGACCCACCACGCTGGGCACGAGATGATTTCTTACTGTGAGTCATGGTCATAGAGTTTTGACATACTGATTTTCAGACCATGACCAGTTCACAAATTCCACCACTTGAAAGCAAACATTGCTGGCCTCCGGGTGGAGCTGCCTTAGCAGGAATCCGCCGCCGGGTGGCGCGCGTACCCTGCTGAGAGTGGGTTTTGCTTCTTCCCAGACTCAGACAGTCCAAGCCGGTGATTTCCTTCTGGTCAGGTCTCTTCCTAAGGATCCGCTGTATGGGAAATAGATGCCCTGACTTCGAATACAGTTCAAGGAGCAGAGCCCTGCAGGGGTTTCCGGTGGCTAAGAAGGGAAGTGGCTCTCGTAAGACTATTCAACCACGGCGCTCATTAAATGCCTCCCGCGCCAAACGAGGGCCCTGCCCCCCAGAATACGGATCTTAGGAAGGAGGACGAACAAGAACCACTGGCGACCCTGTCAGTGCAGGGAGGCTCTGGCCTGGGGCTGAAAAGCCGAGTTTCTGGTGCCTGACAGCACGGGGTAGAGCCTTGCTGGGCCACCTGCTGGCTGTGTGACTTTGGGAATCGTGCTTGGCCTCTGTGCCTCAGTTTCCTCCACTATAAAATAGCAGTGATAACAGCAGCCTCTTCATTGAGTTGTGGGCATCGCATGACTAAATATATGCAAAGCACTCAGAAGGGATGGGGCATGTTTGTTGAACCCATTGTTAAAAGTTCCCATTTTAGGCTGGGCATGGTGGCTCGTGCCTGTAATCCCAGCACTTGGGGAGGCCGAGGTGGGCGGATCACTTGAGGTCAGGAGTTTGAGACCAGCCTGGCCAACGTGGTGAAACCCTGTCTCTACTAAAAATAAAAAATAAAATAAAATTTAAAAAAAGCTGGGTATGGTGGTGCATGCCTGTAGTCCTAGCTACTTGGGAGGCTGAGGCAGAAGAATCAGTTGAACCCGGAAGGTGGAGGTTGCCGTGAGCTGAGATCATGCCACTGCACTCCAACCTGGGTGACAGAATGAGACTCCATCTCAAAAAAAAAAGAAAGAAGACATACAAATGGCCCACAGGAATATGAAAACACAAATAAAAGCCACAGTGACATGTCATCTTACCCTGGTTAGAATGGCTATTATAAAAAAGACAAAAAATAGCATGCCTGCAAAGCTGCAGAGAAAAGGGAACTTTTCTACACTGTTGGTGGAAATGCAAATCAGTGTAGGCATTATGAGAAGAGTAGGGGTATTTCTCCAAAAGCTAAACATAGAGCTACCACATGGGTCAGCAATCCCACTACTGGGTATGTATCCAAAAGAAAGGAAGTCAGCATATCAAAAGGATACCTGCACCCGTGTGTTGATTACACCACTATTCACATCAGCAAAGATATGGAATCAACCTCAGTGTTCATCAATGAATGAATGGATAAAGAAAACGTCATACACTGCCGGGCATGATGGTTCACGCCTGTAATCCCAGCACTTTGCAAGGCCGAGGTGGGTGGATCGCTTGAGGCCAGGCGTTCAAGACCAGCCTGGCCAACTCTACTAAACATACAGAAATTAGCGGGGCATGGTGGCGCACACCTGTAATCCCAGCTACTTGGAAAGCTGAGGCAGGAGAACTACCTGAACTCAGTGAGCCGAGATTGCGCCACAGCACTCCAGCCTGGGCAACAGATCAAGACTCTGTCAAAATAAATAAATAAAACATTACACTCCCTCCCTCCCACACACAGAGGAATATTATTTAGACATAAAAAGAATGAGATCCTGCCATTTGCAGCAACAGGAATGATACTGGAGGTCATTCTGTTAAATGAAATAAGCCAGGCATAAAACAACAAATAGCACATATTCCTAGCTATGGTGGGAGCTAAAAGGTTTATGTCACGGAGGTGGAGAATAGACAGAGAGTTAGCAGAGTTTTGGAAGGGTGGGGGCCTGGGGATGGAGAGAGGCTGGTTAATGGGTACAAACATACAGTTAGATGGAAGATAGAAGGAATAGGTTGCTGGGCGCGGTGGCTCACACCTGTAATCCCAGCACTTTGGGAGGCTGAGGCAGGTGATCACGAGGTCAAGAGATCGAGACCATCCTGATCAACATGGTGAAACCCCGTCTCTACTAAAAATACGAAAAAAGTTAGCTGGGCATGGTGGTGCGTGACTGTAGTCCCAGCTACTCAGGAGGCTGAGGCAGGAGAATTGCCTGAACCCAGAAGGCAGAGGTTGCGGTGAGCCGAGATCGCGCCATTGCACTCCAGCCTGGGTAACAAGAGCGAAACTCCGTCTCAAAAAAAAAAAAAAAAAAAAATAAGGAATAGGTTTCCTTGAAGCTTTTTTTTTTTTTTTTGAGAGGGAGTCTCAATGTCTTACCCAGGCTAGAGTGCAGTGAATTCAGCTTAGCTCACTGCAAACTCCACCTCCTGGGTTCTAGCGATTATCCTGCCTCATCCTCATGACTGGGATTACAGGCGACTGCCACCTCGCCCAGCTAATTTTTGTATTTCCCCCCTAATCCCATGCCCCAATTTTTGTATTTTTAGCAGAGATGGAGTTTCACCATCTTGGCCAGGCTGGTCTCAAACTCCTGACCTCAGGATCCACCTGTCCCAGCTTCCCAAAGTGCTGGAATTACAGATGTGAGCCACCGTGCCTGGCTGGAGGAACAGCTTCTTCCTGAGACAGAGTCTCGCTCTGTCTCCCAGGCTAGAGTGCAATGGCATAATCTCAGCTCACAGCAACCTTCAGCTCTCAGGTTTAAGTGATTCTCCTGCCTCATCCTCCCAAGTAGCTGGGATTACCAGAGTGCACCATTAGACCCAGATAATTTTTGTATGTTTAGTAGAGATGGGGTTTCACCATGTTGGTCAGGCTAGTCTTGAACTCCTGACCTCGTGATCCTTCCACCTCAGTCTCCCAAAGTGCTGGGATTACAGGCATGAGCCACCAGGCCTGGCCTATTTTATTTTACTTGATCTTAGTCAAAATATTTTATTTTTGAAATGGTGTCTCTCTCTGTCACCAGGCTGGAATACAATGGCATGATCTCTGCTCATTGCAACCTCTGCCTCCTGGGTTCAGGTGATTCTCCCACCTCAGCCTCCCAAGTAGCTGGGATTACAGGCGCCCGCCACCATGCCTGGCTAATTTTTGTTATTTTAGTAGAGACAGAGTTTCACCACGTTGGCCAGGCTGGTCTTCAATTCCTGACTTCAGGTGATCTGCCAGCCTTGGCCTCTCAAGGTGCTCAGATTACAGGTGTGAGTCACTGCACCCAGCCAGAAGAGTAAGTTCTAACGATTGATAGCAGAGTAGGGTGAATACAGTTAAGAGACTGTATTTTGCAAAATAGCTACAATAGAGGACATGAAACGTTCCCAGTGAGCGATAAGGTAGAAAGAAACTAGCTAGGCAGAGAAGGCAGACAGTCCTCAGCAACAACTTTCCTTCCAACAAAATGCAGCTAAAGAAATCATTTCCCTTCTAATGAAAAGCAGCTTGCCAGGCACGATGGCTCATGCCTGTAATCCCGGCAGTTTAGGAGGCTGAGGCGGTTGGATCACAAGGTCAGGAGTTTGAGACCAGCTTGAGATCACCACCAGGTGGTCCACCTGCCTTGGCCTCCCAAAGTGCTGGGATTGCAGGTGTGAGCCGCCACGCCTGGCCATCATTAAAATTTTTATCCTCATTGTTTTCACGTTGAGTGGGCTGAAGAGGAAGAGGAAGAGATTGATTTTGCTGTCTCAGGGGTGGCAGAAGAGGAAGAAAATCTGTGTATAACCCAGAGTAAACTTGTGCTGTTCAAGGGTCAGCTGTACACAGATACACAAACACGCAAAACAGTTGAAAATTCTTCAGCCATACAAAAAAGAAGTCCTGCCATTTGCAGCAACAGAAACTAGCCCTATGTCAGAGGTAGACAAATACCATGTGAGCTCATGTACACGTGGAGTCCACAGAAGTCAAACTGTCACCGGAGGGTTGTCCAGGTTCTTGGCGTGTTGAACAAAGAACTGAACGGCATAGCCGGGTGCGGTGACTGACATCTGTAACCCCAACACTTTGGGAGGCCAAGGTGGGTGGATCATCCGGGGTTGAGAGTTCAAGACCAGCCTGACCAACATGGAGAAATCCCCGTCTCTACTAAAAGTACAAAATTAGCCGGGTGTGGTGGTGCATACCTGTAATCCCAGCTACTCAGGAGGTGTAGCACCTACTACTTAGGCAGGTGAATCGCTTGCACCTGGGAGGCGGAGGTTGCGGTGAGCCAGGATCGCACCATTGCACTCCAGCCTGGGCAACAAGAGCTAAACTCCGTCTCAACAAGAAAAAAAAAAAAAAAAAAAAGAATTGAATAAAATGCACAAATCAAGTAACAAAAGAAAATGCAAGGAAGGAAAAAGCAACAGAAGAATGGAGTAAAAAAAGCACAGATTAAAGAACTTTTTAAGTTCTGGGTGGGGTCCATGTGCAGGATGTACAGGTCTGTTACGTCGGTAAACGTGTTGCACTTATCAACCCATCACGTAGGTACTGAGCCCAGTGAAAGAAAAATGTGTTAGCTATTTTTCTTTCTTTTTTCTCCCCCCAATTTTGTTGCCAGGCTGGAGTGCAATGGCTCGAACTCAGCTCACCGAAACCTCCGCCTCTTGGGTTCAAGCGAGTCTCCTGCCTCAGCCTCCCAAGTACCTGGGATTACAGGCATGCACCACCATGCCCAGCTAATTTTTGTATTTTTTAGTAGAGACGGGGTTTCTTCATGTTGGTCAGGCAGGTCCCAAACTCCTGACCTCAGGTGGTCCACCCACCTCGGGCTCGAAAGTACTGGAATTACAGGCGTGGGCCACCGTGCTTGGCCCTGCTTTAGCCATTTTTCCTGATGCTCTCCTTCCCTCCATCCCCATCCACCTGCAACAGGCCCCACTGTGTGGTTTTCCCCTTCCTGTGTCCATGTGTTCTGATTGTTCAGCTCCTACTTACAAGAGAAAACATGCGGTGTTTGGCTTTCTGTTCCTGTGTTAGTTTGCTGAGGATAATGGCTTCCAGCTCCAACCATGTCCCGTAAATGACGTGATTTCATTCCTTTTGATGGTTGCATAGTATTCCATGGTGTATATGCACCACATTTTCTATATCCAGTCTATCATTGGTGGGCACTTGGGTTAATTCCATGTTTTTGCTATTGTGAATAGACAGTTCAGAGTGAGAGTGGAATTAAGCCAGAAGCTCAAAAGCCTCCCCAATTAGACTTTTTATTAAGCTAGAAAAAGTCCTGCAACACCCCTAGGCAACCCTCAGAGGCCTCCAATTGGTTACATGCTATGAAGGATTGGGCTTACGACCAATCAGAGGCCATAGTGGAGACCCAGCCCGCAGTCAATCAGAGGCTGATGTGGCTTGTTATCATGGGAGCGAGATGTGACCTGGATGCCACACCTGCTGCTCTCCTGTCTGTAGGAACCGGCTGCACCTGTTGAACCCCGTTCCCTTAATCCCCTACTCTTGTGCCACAAAACCCATGGAAACAAAGCAGAATTAGAACTGTGGTTGCTGGGGGCTGGGAGGAGAGAAAAATGGGGAGATGTCAGTCAACGGGTAGAAACGTACAGTTAGAAGATCAGGTCAGTGAGGCATGGTGGTTTACACCTGTGATCTTAGCACTTTTGGAGGCCAAGGTAGGAGGACTGCTTGAGGCCAGGCCTTTGAGACCAGCCTGGGCAACACAGTGAGGTTCTATTTCTTTTCTTTTCTTTGTTGAGATGGAGTCTCACTCTGTCGTCCAGGTTGGAGTATGGTGGCACGATCTCAGCTCACTGCAACCTCCGCCTCCTGGGTTCAAGCGATTCTCTGGCCTCAGCCTCTTGAGTAGCTAGAATTACAGGTGCACACCACCATGCCCAGCTAATTTTTTGTATTTTTAGTGGAGACGGGGTTTTACCCTGATGGCCAAACTGGTTTCGAACTCCTGACCTCAAGTCATCTCCTGCCTCGGCCTCCTAAAGTGCTAGGATTACAGGCATGAGCCACTGCATCTGACCTCTTTTTTTTTTTTTTTTTTGAGATGGAGTTTGGTTTTGGCATCCAGGCTGGAGTGCAATGGCACGATCTCAGCTTACTGCACCCACTGCCTCCCAGGTTTAAGTAATTCTCCTGCCTCAGCCTCCCTAGTAACTGATTACAGGTGCTCACCACTCTGTCCTGCGAATTTTTGTATTTTTAGTAGAGACCATGTGATTGCAGGCGTGAGGCACCATGCCCTGCTGTGAGATCCCATTTCTACAAAAAAAAAAAAAAAAAAATTAAAACATTAGCTGGGCGTCATGGCACGTGCCTGTGGTCCTAGCTACTTAGGAAGCTGAAGTGGGAGGATCCACTAAGCCCAGGAGATTGAGGCTGCAGTGAGCTGTGATCGTGCCACCGCCCTCCAGCCTGGGCAGCAGAGCGAGACCCTGTCTCAACAAATAAACAACAATCAGTTCTGGCAGTCTACTGGCCAGCACGGTGACTGTGGCTAACAATACTGTATCGCATGCCTGAAATTTGTTAACAGGGTACATCTTAAGTGTTTCCATCACACACACAGAAAGAGAACGATGGAGATGGCTGGGCGTGGTGGCTCACGCCTGTAATCCCAGCACTTTGGGAGGCCGAGAAGGGCAGATCACCTGAAGCCAGGAGTTAGAGATTAGCCTGGCTAACATGGTGAAACCCTGTCTCTACTAAAAATACAAAAATTAGCTAGGCATGAGGGCATGTGCTTGTAATCCCACCTACTCGAGAGGCCGAGGCAAGAGTATCGCTTGAAACGTGGGAGGTGGAGGTTGCAGTGAGCTGAGATCGGGCCACTGCGCTCCAGCCTGGGCAACAGAGCGCGACTCCATCTCAGAGAGGGAGAGAGAGAGAGAGAGAGGGAGAGAACTATGGAGGTGAGGGAACAGGTTGACTAGCAGATTTGTAGTAATCATTTCAGAATGTATACCTGTATCAGAACATCATGATATGCATGGTAAATATACTGAATTTCTTATTTCAGTTATGCCTCAAAAATCTGGAAAAGGCTGGGCGTGGTCCCTCACGCCTGTAATCCCAGCACTTTGGGAGGCTGAGGCGGGTGGATCACCTGAGGTCAGGAGTTCGAGACCAGCCTGGCCTACATGGCGAAATCCCATCTATACTAAAAGCTACAAAAATTAGCTGGGCGTGGTTGCAGGCGCCTGTAATCCCAGCTAGTTGGGAGGCTGAGGCAGGAGAATTGCTTCAACCTGGGAGGCGGAGGTTTCCGTGAGCCTGGGAGACAGAGAAAGACTCCGTCTCAAAAAAAAAATCTGGGAAAAAACTCCTAGAGTAGAGGAGAAGGAAGCAAGTCGGGCAGAGGGAGAAATGAGCTGAGATGCAGACCAACCGCAACCTCAGCTGAGTCTTCAGAGACTTCGAAGGCTGGAGTTGCCCTGCAGAGGCCCTCAGCACGGCCAGGATGGTGAGAACTTTATACCTAGTGGGCTGCCCTGGGAAAGGGTGTGACTCAGGCGAGGGACTCACTGCACGAATGCCTCTGTTGGACACTTTATTTATTTATTTATTTATTTATTTATTTATTTTAGAGACAGAGCCTCACTCTGTCATCCAGGCTGGAGTGCAATGGTGTGATCTTGGCTCACCACAACCTCTGCCTCCGGGTTCAAGTGATTCTCCTGCCCTGGCCTCCTGAGTAGCTGGGGTTACAGGTACCTGCCACCACACCTGGATAATTTTTTTGTGTTTTTCATGGAGATGGGGTTTCACCATGTTGGCCAGGATGACCTCGATCTCCTGACCTCGTGATCCACTGGCCTTGGCCTCCCAAAGTGTCGGGATTACAGGCATGAGCTACCGTGCCCAGCCTTGTTTATTTATTTTTGAGACAGAGCCTCCCTCTGTCGCCCAGGCTGGAGTGCAGTGGTGCAATCTCCACTCCCTGAAACCTCTGCCTCCTGAGTTCAAGCAATTCTCCTGCCTCAGCCTCTCGAGTAGCTGGGTCTACTGGCGTGCACCACCACACCTGGCTAATTTTTGTATTTTTGGTAGAGACAGGGTTTCACCACGTTGGCTAGGCTGGTCTCAAACTCCTGACCTCATGTGATCCGCTTGCCCTGGCCTCCCGAAGTGTTGGGATTACAGGCATGTGCCACCGTGCTGGGCCTGGACGCTTTAATGACCTTCCTTTCTGTCCCACAAGAGCCCTTGAATTAGGCTTATTGGGTCCATTTTACTGAGGAGTAAGATGACTTGCTCAACCTCAGGCTCCATTTTTTTTTTTTAATGTTAATGGGAACCACTCAGAGTTCGTTCTCTCACTCTCCCTCTTCCGAAGGAAGAGAATGGTCCTCAATGGGGAACGTCAGTTGCAGCAAAGCAGCTCCAGGAGCTGGCTTCTTGTTCTGGAGAGCGCCCCATGCCTCCTCTGCCTGCTTTCCTGTGCTCTCCACGTCCAGAGAAGCTTCTGTAGCGATGAACCATAGAAACGGTGCCTCGTTGAAGATGAAGTGTCACTTCAAACTCATGCTCTGAATTGAAAGTATAATCTGTGGTCAGGCACGGTGGCTCACGCCCGTAATCCCCGCACTTTAGGAGGCAGAGTCAGGCAGATGGCTGGAGCCCAGGAGTTTGAGACCAGCCTGGGAAACACGGCGAAACCCTGTCTCTACTAAAAACACAAAAATGAGCCGGGTGTGGTGGTGCACAATTGTAGTCCCAGCTCCTCGGGAGGCTGAGATGGGAGGATCAGTTTGACCTGGCAGGTTGAGGCTGCAGTGAGCCCAGATCGCACCACTAGACTCCAGCCTGGGAGTCAGAGCGAGACCCTACCTCAGAAAGTATAATCTTCAAACTCGAGCTCTTTGTGGGGAGTGGGGTTGAAATCTGAGTCCAGTTCTGGCCGATACCAGTGCGACGCCCACACACTTGCTGGTGTCCTGTTTCCATGGAGAACTCTTCACTTCAGAAGCATCCCTGATGTCTTCGTCTCCAACAAAAGCCCAGAGTCGGGGCCCCTCGGGGGCTGTCCCTTGTGGATCTTGATTTCTGAGTACTCGGTGGTGCTGGGGGTCTCCTGGTCCGCAGGCTCCCGAGGCCTCAGCCCTTGGAAGCTGAGGGAGGCGTAGTGGAGCTCCTGCTCCTCCCCCGGGGTCGGGGTGGCTGCACCGGGGGATGGGTAGTCTTGGGAGCTGCCTCCTGGACATTTATGCTGTTGACCCTGAATGCAGCGGAGAAAGGGGTCAAATTAGGACCATGGGGGCTGAGAGAGAGCAAGGAGGATGCACGAGAGGACCTGGAAGCTGAGCTTTTCCTCTTTCACTTACTCCACAAACACTGGCTGGGCCCTCATTCATTCACTCATTCATTCATTCACTCATTCAGCAAATATTTGAGAACAATAATGCCTGGCTCTCGGTAATTCACTGCCAGACTCAAAAGCCTCACCACAATCACTGGGGAGACACTATTATCCCCATGATCAGACGGAGAGATGGAGGCTGAGTAAACACCCCAAACCCACACATCTAATCAGTGGTCAGGCCAGGATTCCCATCCAGGTCTCTCTGAGTCCAGCGCCCGCTGCCTTATGGAACAGCTCCCCTGTGCCAGCCCCTGGAAATTCCCGGGGGAACTAGGCAGACACCATGCCTGACCTCAGGCAGCTTGCAATGTGGAAGGAGAAGCAGGCATTAAAGCTATGGTCGGCCAGGCATGGTGGCTCACGCCTGTAATCCAAGCACTTTGGAGGCCAAGGTGGGCGGATCACCCGAGGTCGAGAGTTCAAGACTAGCCTGACCAACATGGTGAAACACCGTCTTAAAAAAAAAAAGCTATAGTCAATCAAGTTACTATCTAATTGCAAATTGTGAATGGATGCCCAGGAAGGAGGAGGTGTGAGAAAGACAGGGATTATCTGGGACCTGGACTGACCCAAGGGACCTCTGAGGATCTACTCAGACACAGCTGTGAAACTGAGCTAGGAGCCCAGGAAAGAAAGGTCACTGTAGGTAAAGGATTCACCTGCCCAGAAAAAGGTTTGGCCCTTTGTGCCCAGGCATGGGGAGGGAACCTCTAACTTAGGGCCTTGCAGCATCCTGCTGGTAGGGGCATCCCTGTTGACCCGGGACCACATGCCAAGCCACTAGTCTATGCCAGCACTGGGACTTACGGCAGGGCCTACGTGGCATCAGTTTGGCTCTGCAGGGGCTGAGGAACTGAGGTCATCGGCAGGTAACCCGTGCCTGCATGACCCACCCCCAGTAAACCCGGGACCCAGGCTCAGGGGAGCTTCCTGGGTGGGTGGTGCGCCAACACGCCGAGCTTCTGTCACATGCCCTTGCCAGAATTATTGGGTGCTGTTCCCTCAGCTCCAGTGGGAAAGGACACCCAGAAGCTGCGTGTTTGTTCTCTCCTGGACCTGCCCTATGCGCCTCTCCCCATCCCTGATTTTCATCTGCTTTCAGTCACTATATAAACGGTCACCGCAAGGATCTCAGCTCTCAGTGCATCCTAGGAGGCTGTCCAGCCTCGGAGTGCTCATGAGGGCCCCACACCGCAGATGCTGTCAGAAGTGAGGATGGGGACCCCGAGATTTGTAGTAGACAATAGTTATTTGGGGAAAGGTCTCCCTGGCATCCTGTGTTGAGGAGAAGAGATGGGAGGGAGGGCAAAGGAGTCGGGGGTCCAGGGGGAAAGGAGGAGCAGGACGTGGAGGGTCCATTGGAGCTGAGCACAGGTAGGGGATGAACAGGCCTGGGGGGGCCCTTGGCTCTGGGAGGGTATGTGGGAGCAGTGGGGAGAGCCCCTCACAGATCACAGGCTGCATTGATGGGGACCCAGGAGCAAAACCTTATTTGGGGCATGATGATTCTGTGAGTCACCAAGAGGTGTGGCCATGGCCGTCCAGGAAAGGGGAAAGGCCAAGGCCACAGAGGACCGAGGCTGGGCTCTCAACCGGGAGATGGGCCCCAGGACAGAGGGCGCGTCCTGCTCAGCGGCTGCCATCTGGGTGGCTTCCATCCTGCAGGTCTTCACCCTGAGGGAGGAGGCAGGGCCCTTCAGCCTCCAGGCTGGCCCACGGCTTAGCGGAGGCTGGAAGGCTATGGGGCCGGTGGGGTGGGGACAGGTCCACCAGGGGACTTCTTTTTTATTTTGAGATGGAGTCTTGCTCTGTCGCCCAGGCTGGAGTGCAGTGGCTCGATCTCTGCTCATGGCAACCTCCACCTCCCATGGGATGACTTCCACAGTGAGATCTGGGGACCCTCACAGATGGCCCGGATCACCGATCCAGAGCAGACTCCTGCTCTGATCCTCTCGCCCAAGGTGCAGCTCTCACACCCACTGCCCCACCCAGATTCCTGCAGCGGGGACTGTCTGGGATTCTAGAACCCTCTCCCTTTCCATGCCCTGAACCGTCAGCCTAAAGATGACGCTCACCTGAAGATGATGAGGCAGAAACAGAGAGAGAGCAGCACAGTGACGCCAGCTCCCAGAGCGGCCCCCATACCAAGTCCTCCCCTCCACTCCTGATTCCCTGCAGAGGAGTGGGGATTGGGGTGATGCCCTCCCAGCCTGGAGACCCTCTTGCCCCTCCTCCCACAGACATAGAGCCCTCGGATTCTCCACCCCCACCTGCCACAGAGCAGGGACCATGTTTCCATCCTTTCCCGCCACACCCAGCCCCTCTCCCCACAACTTCATCTTTCTAGGATCCTGTCTCTTTCTCCCTGAGTCTCGGCCCCCCACAGCCGCCTCACCTCGTGGCAGCTGCAGGACAGAGCTGCTTTGGGCCCCGTGGACATTCCAGGCCTCACAGCTGAGCCTGAGGTGGGAGCTGAGTACCCCTCGGAGGCTCAGGGAGCTGTTGGCCCAGGGCCCGGCTGAGCTGGGGGTGACCTTGAAGGAGTCCTGGCTGCTGTTGCCCTCCAGCAGCTCCTCTCCAAGCCACCAGCGCAGAGAGGGGGCCGGGCTGGCCTGGGAGGCGCAGCTGCAGTGCAGACTCTCAGCCTCCCAGGAGCAGGAGGGGCCCAGCAGCTGTGGGGGGTCTGTGGGGAGGGAGGACAGGACTCATCAGGGACCCCTTCCTGGGACCCAGGTGCCCCCTTTCCCCACTCACAGTGCACAGAGAGGCTGAGAGAGATGTGCTGGGACCCCAGTGGGTGCTGAGCGTGGCAGGTGAACTCTCCTTCATGCTCCATTTGAGCCCGAGGCAGCTCCAGGACTGCGGGGTCTGAGGGTGGGGAGGGGCTCAGGGTCTGTCCCCCCCGGGTCCAGCTCAGCCTGGCTGGGGGACTGCTGTGAGTGACACAGGCCAGGTGCAGGCTTTGGCCCTCCAGGACCGAGAGGGACGTGCCGTTCCCAAAGTTTTCCAGGACTAGAGAAGGAAGAGGCAGAATCGATGTACGGCTTGGGGCGCAGGGGCCCTCCTGCGTGGGGACCCTCCAGACACCTGGGCACCCTCCAGACACCTGGGCCCCCAGTTTAGCACCGAGAGGCCCTGGCTCCTCTCTCCCCTTTCCTACCTGTCCTGTTTGCTTGGGAAACCATCACTCTCAGGTTCTCTGGAGGATCTGAAACGGAGACGGGATCAGCTCTAGACGGGCCAGGGGCTTCCCTCTGGGTAAAGGGAACTGTCCTGGGAGACTGAGGTGGTGGAAGTTGGGGGGATAGATGGGCACAGCAGAATCACCCACTGAGTCCCAGACACACACTGCACGAGTCTACACAGGTAAGAAGGTTG
>CAUYOR010021761.1:0-11398 GCA_963573925.1 Callimico goeldii
AGCTAATTTTTTGTATTTTTAGTAGAGATGGGGTTTCACCATGTTGACCAGGATGGTCTCGATCTCTTGACCTCGTGATCCACCCGCCTCGGCCTCCCAAAGTGCTGGGATTACAGGCGTGAGCCACCGCGCCCGGCCCACCACAGTGCTTATTTTTAAAATAATAATAACCTATTCTTTTAATAAAGACAGAAGTCACTTCTTTCAAACAATTTAAAATCTGGATTAAATGGCCAGGCTCGGGGCTCATGCCTGTAATCTCAGCACTTTGGGAGGCCGAGGCGTGAATCATGAGGTCAGGAGATGGAGACCACATGGTGAAACCCTGTCTCTACTAAAGATTAGCTGGGAGTGGTGGCACATGCCTTTAGTCTCAGCTATTCAGGAGGCTGAGGTAGGGGAATCACTTGAACCCGGGAGATGGAGGTTGCAGTGAGCCAAGATCGTGCCACTGCAGCCTGGTGACAAAGCAAGACTCTGTCCACCCCCCCAAAAAAATCTGGATTAAATATGGCAGACTGTTAACAGTCATCTATAATTTGTGATAATAGGTGTTGTCTATATTTTTTATTCTTTTGAATATTTCAAAATAAAAAATAAATACCTAAGTCGGCTGGGTGCAGTGGCTCGTGCCTGCAATTCCAGCACTTTGGGAAGCCGAGGCAGGTGGATTATCTGAAGGCAGCAGCTCAAGACCAGCCTGGCCAGCATGGTAAAACTCCGTCTCTACTAAAAATACAAAATGTAGCTGGGTGTGGTGGCAGGTGCCTGTAATCCCAGCTACTTGGGAGGCTGAGGCAGGAAGCATCGCTTGAACCCAGGAGACGGAGGTTGCAGTGAGCTGAGATTGCACCACTGCTCTCCACCTGGGCGACAGAGGGAGACTCCATCTCAAAAAAATAAAACTAAATAAAATACATAAACCAGAAATAACTTGCAGAAGATACAGAACATTGATACCTACATTAAGGTGCTAATGAAAGGGGGGGAAATGGCCAACTAAAACCAGCATATTATCCCCAAGACCTTTCAGTTTCTCTATTACAGCATCTGTATCTTCACTTTTGGTTTGAGGCCAAGATGAAAATACATTTTTGTTCATTTGTTAGTGACTTAAGCAAAGCGTAGGAAAAAACAACAAAAGTATGCCTCCTAGTGGTGGGATTAGGAGTGATCATTTCTCTGCCTCTGTATTACACTTTTTTTTGAGATAGCATCTTGCTCTATTGCCCAGGCTGGAATCCAATGGGATGATCTTGACTCACTGCAACTTCTGCCTCCTGGGTTCAAGTGATTCTCCTGCCTCAGCCTCCCAAGTAGCTGAGATTACAGGCCTGTGCCACCACACCCAGCTAATTTTTGTATTTTTAGTAGACACAGGGTTACAGTGTTGGTCAGGCTGGTCTCAAAACTCCTGACCTTGTGATCTGCCCACCTCTCCTAAAGCATTGGGATTATAGGCATGAGCCACCTCGCCCGGCCTGCGTTATACCATTCCAAATTACTTATGACAATCAATAAAACAAGTTAAAAGGCTGTTATGGTCAGTATTATCTTAATGTAAGACAAGAGTTGCATCTGCTGTGACAACAAACTCAGTACAGCAGTGCCTGGCACAGAGCAGGGACTGTGTGGGTTCAGTGACTGTTAAGGTCACCTCCCACCTTCCTGGTCCCCTCCCCTTAACAGATCAGCAGCCAGGCAGGAGGCAGGGGCCTGCGGGTACCCTGAACCCCAAAGAAGCACTCAACGTACATACTTTTGGTCAAAATTAGCAAACTTTATTTAAACTTCAAAAAAATAAAATAACAGACAAAAGGCAGCTTTAGCTTTGTTCTTCCCGAGGATCCGCTGTAACCATTCAGAGCAGGAACTACCCCTAAGTTAAAATACCCTTTACCGCCCCCCTCATCAAGCCACAGGCAAGGAAGGATCTTCAATTTGGGGACAGGCAGGGGGTGGGTGGGATAGGAACGAGACCACCACCGGGCCAGTGGGTTCTAACAGCACGAGTGGAGAACAAACAAGAGACCGCATCAGACATGGGATCCAGGTCACGGGAGCTCTGCCACAAGGTGTTATGTACAAGGGACTGGACTGGGGATGACACCCCAAGAGGGAGGCAAGAACTGCACAGCCTGGGCACACTGCCCTGGGCCCTAGCCTGCTGCTGCGCTCCAGGCGCCCTCAGTTCTCCTCGTCACTGTCATCCGGACTGATGGCCGGGCTGGTGAGGCTGTAGGTGGGGCTGGTGGGTGAGTAGCCAGGGGAAGTAGGAGAGTAGGTAGAGCCTTTCGGGGAGGTGGGCGAGTAGGTGGGGCTGGTCGGTGAATACTTAGGGGAAGTGGGCGAGTAAGTGGGGCTAGTAGGTGAGTACTTGGGGGAAGTCGGGGTGTAGACTGGAGAGGTTGGGGAGTAAGTAGGGGAAGTTGGGGAGTATTTCGGGGTAGTGGGTGAATAGGTGGGGCTGGTAGGTGAGTACTTGGGAGAGGTGGGTGAGTATTTGGGACTGGTAGGCGAGTACTTGGGAGAAGTTGGGGTATATTCTGGGGAGCTGGGACTGTAGGAAGGACTGGTTGGGGTGTACTTGGGTGAGGTTGGGCTATAGCTGGGCGAGCTGGGGCTGTAGCTGGGTGAGCTTGGGGTGTAGGTTGGAGACTGTGGTGTGTATCGTGGGCTGGAAGGGGAATAACTTGGTGAGGTTGGGGAGTAGCTGGGTGATGTCGGGGAGTAGCTTGGAGAGGTTGGGCTGTAGTTAGGGCTGGTAGGTGTGTAGTTGGGACTGGTAGGTGAATAGCTGGGTGATGTTGGGCTGTAGCTGGGTGATGTTGGGGTGTAATTGGGACTGGTTGGAGAATAGTTCGGGCTGGTGGGTGAGTAACTTGGAGAAGTGGGTGAGTAGCTAGGAGAGGTAGGTGAATAGCTGGGAGAGGTCGGTGAATAGCTGGGGGAAGTGGGAGAATAGCTGGGTGAAGTCGGTGAGTAGCTGGGAGATGTCGGCGAGTAGCTGGGAGAGGTGGGCGAGTAGCTGGGAGAGGTGGGCGAATAGCTAGGGGAAGTGGGTGAGTAGCTGGGAGATGTCGGCGAGTAGCTGGGAGAGGTGGGTGAATAGCTGGGAGAGGTGGGCGAATAGCTGGGAGAGGTTGGTGAGTAGCTGGGTGATGTTGGGGAGTAGCTGGGTGACGTGGGGCTATAGTTGGGACTGGTTGGAGAATAGGATGGAGAAGTGGGAGAGTAGGAGGGGGAAGTGGGGGAGTAAGAGGGACTCTGGGGTGTATAGCCCCCAGGAGAGCGGGGCTCATAGGCAGGTGACGTCGGTGAGTAGCTGGGAGACATGGCACCACCTGTGGGAAGAAGCCAACAAAGGAGATGAGCGATGGGAAGACTCACCCAGAACTGAGGAGGAAACAAACCTGGCCTGACAGATGGCGAGAACTCACCTGGTGAAGGGATATAGGGGCTTGAGGGACCTGGGGAGCCTGGGGAGCCTGGTGTGGGAGACCAGGCAGGGGAGTAACCCGGGCTGAAGCCGCTGGCATCAGATGCAGCACTGGGAGAGAAGCCAGCTGCCCCTGGGGTCATGCCACTCCCTACAGAGTAACAGAAACAGGTTAATACCAGAGCTAGAGCCCAGATGACCCCAACTCTCCCTGCCGCACCTTTCACTAGCCCTCTGCGGCCTTGAGTTCCAACAATGGCTACTGCTCACGATCTCAGCTCACCCACCTCTGAACCACCTGGAGAGCCCTCTTCTTGGACCAGGTTACTCACCAACACTGGGGGACCAGGCACCATAGGCAGGGGTTGCACCCTGGTTCCAAGGCGTCATGGCAGGAGAGATTCCACCCATGGGACTGGGTGCTGACCCAAAGAACATGCCGGTGGCTGCAAAGAGGCACACAGGAACTCATGAGGAGCAAGAACAGCAGGGACTGGTGACACCCTCCCACCCACGGCCTGACCCACCACCTTGCTGACCCAGCCAGATCCTGGGCAGCTGGAGCCCTTCATACTCACGTCCAGCAGCCCCCAGGCCGGGGATATTGGTGGGGATCTCCATGCCATACTTGCACTTCTCTGCATCAAGCAGGAGGTCAAAGCAGCCAGTGCCGGCTGGAGCCAGCTGGCCCAGCATGATATTCTCAGAGACCCCCTTCATGGGGTCGCTCTCACCATGTGCGGCTGCTTCCATAAGCACGTCCACCTGAACACAGCAGACAGGTCCCATCAGACCTCTCTATACATAGCACCTGGCTGTCCTACTGCCACAGACCAGCCGCCCAAGGTAGGCACCCTTCTTCCCACACTGCTCCCTCCTTCTGCCCTATTCAGAAGTTACACTGTTACCGTTTCCTCAAAGGAACACTTCATGAGTGGTCCTGTGTCCTGGCGGTTGACTCCGTGTCGGGTGATGGCCATCAAGTGGCCGCGACAGGTCATGGTATCACATAAGAGAGCCAAGTGTCGGTAATTGACATAGGAGCCATCGAAAGAGATGACATGGTACAGCTCCCGCTCCAGGGCCTTCCGCACGGCTTCAATGCCCAGCACCTGGCACGGGAGGGATGAGGAGCAGAAAGTCAGAACCCAGCAACTCTGCTCTCTTCCCTGCTCCTGCTGTCACCCAGATCCAGGGAAGGTGTCAGGATCCAGGATATCCCACTCTCAGAATAGATTCAGGCAGAAAAGTTCTGAGCCTGAGGAAATCCTGTGAGTGGGGAGCACAGAATGAGGAGCCTGAGAGCAGAGATGTATGGAAGGCCTCTGGGCAGCACACTTGGAACTCACCGTGAAGATCTCCACGATGTCATTGGATGTGGTGCGCACGGGGTCCACATCCTTCTCACTCAGCACCCGCATCAAGCTCACGCCATCCGTCTCCAGGATCCACTCCTGCAGGGCCTTGAACTCCCCATCCTCCGTGATGATGATCTTCTTCTTGTTGTCTGTCTGTGGCAAGTGCATGTACACCTGTGGAGAAGACAGCGTGCTCAAAGTGTGTAGGGCGGTAAGGTGGGGAAGTAGGCAGAGGGAAGGTGGGGGCAGAGGGAGCGGCTGACCTTGCTGATCTGCTCAATGCCCTGCAGGGTCATATCTGTCAGCATGTTGGACTCGATGCAGCGCAGGAAGACGTCATCATCCATCTTGTCCACCACCTCTTCCTCCTGCAGCAAGAGGGAGGTCCTGGTCTCCTCACCGGTCCTCACCTAAACTATAGCCTCCTCTGGCTCCTCCCCAGCTCTCAAACTACAGCCTCCTTGAGGGCCTGAGAGTCAGCCACCAGGCTCTGTCCCTCACAGTTCCAGTGAGACTTTTTTTTAAGACGGAGTCTCACTGCTGTCAGCCCAGGCTGGAGTGTAAGGGCATGATCTCGGCTCACTGTAACCTCTGCCTTCTGGGTTCCAGCAATTCTCCAGTGAGACATGCTGATTTTACAATATTAAAAGAAGCCTAAGGAAAGGCACCCAAATCCCACCACCCTAACACATCCACTCTGGTACAGTCTTGCCTAGCAAGCAGCTGGCTCCATGTACGTGTCATGTCCTCAGTGGCTGTGCCCAAGCACATAGCATGCCCTGCTCCAGCACCTCTTCACGTGTTCACCTAGGCTGCTGCTGTCGTGACGGTCATCTCTTAATAGTCATGTACTATATTCCATCAAGACCTATCAATGCTTTTATAACCGTTCTCTGACAGCAGTTCAGTAGTCAGTGAGTTCTTCAGTTTTTGTTTATTTGTTTTGAGATGGAGTTTCACTCTTGTTGCCCAGGCTGGAGTGCAAAGATACAATCTTGGCTTACCACAACTCCCACCTCCCAAGTTCAAGAGATTCTCCTGCCTCAGCCTCCAGAGTAGCTAGGATTACAGGCATCCACAACCATCCCCAGCTAATTCTGTATTTTTAGTAGAGATGGGGTTTCTCCATGTTGGTCAGGCTGATCTCAAACTCCCAACCTCAAGTGATTTGCCTGCCTTGGCCTCCCAAAGTGCTGGGATTACAGGTGTGAGCCACTGTGCCCAGCCTGAATTCTTCAGTTTTTATTACTGAAGCACCAGGCACCAATATGTGCTATAAAGCAAGTATCTTAGGAGCCATGCCCAGGAGTCGTCACTGGTCCAGCCTTTTCAGGGGTCTTGTACATGTCACATGACTTCCCCTAGGACATAGCAATTCCTACTGCCCAACCTGCCCCCAAGTTTGACCCCTGCCTCAGGACTGGGATTTGTATTGCCGAAGGAAAACAAGTGGCAGAAGCCTCGGGGGAGTAGAGCCAAGTGACACGGCAAGAGGGAAGCACTCCTATTTAACACTATTTTTTTTTGGAGACGGAGTTTCACTCGTTTACCCAGTCTGGAGTGCAATGGCGCGATCTTAGCTCACCGCAACCTCCGCCTCCTGGGTTTAAGCAATTCTCCTGCCTCAGCCTCCCAAGTAGCTGGGACTACAGGCGCAGGCCACCATGCCCAGCTAATTTTTTTTTTTATTTTTAGTAGAGATGGGGTTTCACCATGTTGACCAGGATGGTCTCAATCTCTTGACCTTGTGATCCACCCACCTCGGCCTCCCAAAGTGCTAGGATTATAGGCATGAGCCACCGCACACGGCCAACACTATCTGTTTTACTTGGCCACTGCTGTGGATTTTGAAGATCGTTGCTAATCACCATTCCCCATTCCTAAGTTAGGTGGGTACAACTGGCCCCTCAATGTTGACTGCATCTTCATTTCTCTGGTCCCTAACATGACTTAAGAGTTTTATACATGTGACACATTGACTTCTTCTTGGGCCCGTTACCTCTTGCATCTTGTTCTCATCACTGTTCATGATGCGAATACGAAGCACCAGCTTCTCTGCATTGTCATCATTAAAGATGCAATTCAAGTCGTCGCCAAAACCTGGTGGGGCAAGGAGCCATGAGAAAGGCTGCAGCTAACAGGATGGGCCCTAGCCACCATCCATTCACAGCTCTCTCTGAGCAAGGCTCACTTTTGGCTCCCCCTCCTCCTCACAGAACCTTCCTTTTCACAGAAACCCTTGGAAAGAGGAAGGGGGAACACTGAGAGTTTCGAGAAAGGGAGTACAGAGAGGACCTGGAGAGTCAGAGCATGCCTTGGAGGGGCGGAACTGGGATGTGGATGGTGGTAAGGGTGGGTGGCTCTTTAGGGGCTCAGGTGTGGTGAATGTGACAGGTGGCAGCCCAGATAGCAGGGTTCCTGAGCCAGCCTCCTCAGAGGCTTACCAGCATTGATCTTCTCGGCAATCTGCTCCATGGTCAGCTTCCGGTCAGTCATGTGCTTCCGATCCAGCTCCACCCGCAACAGCCAGGGGGAGATTCGGGCCACATCAAAGTCAGGCATCTCGTAGTAGACATTCACCCACTCCTGATCCTCTGCCACCACTGTGCTCTGGGGGTTGGGGTCATAGTAGATGGCTGTGTTGGCAGTCACCTTCCTCAACGTTGTATGCTCCAGGCGGCACAGAATATCCTGGGAAGAGAAAGGAATTCATGACACAGGAAACCAAATAGCCCTAAAGCCCTCTTTTAACCCTCTTTTCCTTATCAAGGGAATCCAAAACCCTTTATTCATGGGGAAGAGTTTTTTTTTTTTTTTTGAGATGGAGTGTTGCTCTGTTGCCCAGGCTGGAGTGCAGTGGTACAATCTCAGCTCACTGCAACTTCCACCTCCCAGGTTCAAGCGATCCTCCTGCCTCAACCCCCCTAGTAGCTGGGATTACAGGCACAAACTACCAGGCCTAGCTAATTAATTTTTATACTTTTAGTAGAGACAGGGTTTCGCCATGTTGGCCAGACTGGTCTTGAACTTGATTTCAGGCGATCCACCTACCTCGGCCTCCCAAAGTGCTGGGATTACAGGCGTGAACCACCATGCCCGGCCGAGTTCTCCTTCCTTTCTTCCTGCCAAGAAGCCCAGTACCTCCAATCCCTACCTTGGCTCTCTCAGCATCTCGAGCAGACTGCCCCAACAGGAAAACAGTAAGCGAAGGGGTCTTTGGCTTCTTGGAAATGTTGATGAGCTCCTTAAGTCGGGGCACACCCAGCGTCACATTCTTGGCAGACACACCAGCATAGTGGAAGGTGTTCAAGGTCATCTGGGTAGCAGGTTCTCCAAGGGACTGTGCAGCCAGAGCTCCCACCATTTCACCAGGATGGGCCTAAGGAAAAGCTAGCATCAGACAAAGCCAACAACTCTCTTCAGGTTAATGAGTGGGAAGCAGTCAGGGCGAGGACTGTATTCTCAAAGGACAAGGGCAGATGAGTTTGGAAAAGGCAGGCAGCTGCTAAAAACAAACAAACCAACAAAAAACCCTTCTTATTTGATCATCCCCTTCCTCACACAGAGCTTCCACTTATAGGATACCATTTGGCACCTGGTATGCAGCACATCCAGAAAAAGCTACTATACCATCTGAGATCCAAATTTCTTTTTTTTGAGATGGAGTCTTACCCTGTGACCCAGGCTGGAGTGCAATAGTGTGATCTCAGCTCATTGCAACCTCCACCTCCCAGGTTCAAGTAATTCTCCCACCTCCGCTTCCCAAGGAGCTGGGATTACAGGTATGCACCACATTTTTAGCAAAGTTGGGGTTTCTCCATGTTGGTCAGGTTGGTCTTAAACTACAGCCCTAAATCAGACTCTGCACGTGCCTCGACCTCCCAAAGTGCTGGGATTACAGGCGTGAGCCACCATACCCAGCCAAGATCCAAATTTCTAAACTTACGTTAAAGTTACAGGGTAAATATTCATTTTATAAATTAGCTAAATAAGAATCTCCCTGTATTTGTTATGAGATAGCCATATAAAAAATTAAACTTACCTGGAATCCCACAGTATCTAACTTTTTCAGACTAATTTCGTCCACTCAGTAAATACGTGTTTAAGATTCATCACTGGTAAAGTCAGTATTTTGTTATGTTGCCCAGGCTGGTCTCAAACTCCTGGGGTTCTGGTGAGCCACCCGCCTCAATCTTCCAAAGTGTTGCGATTATAGTTAGGAGCTGCTACCGCATCTAGCTTATCACTGTCCTTTTGACAGCATTTTTTTTTTTTTTGAAACAGAGTCTCACTCTGTCGCCCAGGGTGGAGTACAGTACATGATCTCAGTTCACTACTGCAGCCTCAACCTCCTAGCCTTAGGTGATTCTCCCACCTCACCCTCCCAAGTAGCTGGGATTACAGGTGTACTCTACCATGCCTGGCTTTTTTTTTTTTGTAGAGATGGGGTTTTGCCATGTTGCTCAAGGTTGGTCTTGAACTCCTGGGCTCAAGCAATCCTCCCACCTCAGTCACCCAAAAAGCTAGGATTATAGACATGAGGCACTGTGCCTGGCTGTTCATTACTTTTTTTTGAGGTGGTCTCCCTCTGTCATCCAAGCTGGAGTGTAGTGGTACAATCTCGGCTCACTGCAACCTCTGCCTCCGAGGTCCAAGTGATCCTCCTGCCTTAGCCTCCCTCTGGCTCATTTTTCTATTTTTAGTAGAGATGGGGTTTTACCATGTTGGGTAGGCTGGTCTTGAACTCCTGACCTCAAGTGATCTGCCCACCTCAGCTGCCTCCTAAAGTGGTGGGATTACAGGTGTAAGCCACCTTGCCCAGCTGTTCATTACTTTTTACTGCTGAATGATGTTCCCTCAAATTGATAGAATACATTTTGCTTATCCATTCATAAATGGATGGTCACTTAAGTTGTTTTCACTGCTTACTGTAACACTGCTATGAGAATTTGTATATAAATGTTTGTGTGGCCATACAGTTTCTGTTCTCTTGAGTATATATATAGATAGATAGATGTAGGAATGAAACTACTGGGCCATATGGTAACTCTATGTTTAACCTCCTCAGGCAGTTGTACCTTTCCTACCAGCAATGTATGAGGGTTCTAATTTTTCCACATCCTCGTCAACACTTGATATTATCTGTGTTTTGGATTACAGTCATCCTAGTGGATGTGAAGTGGCACATCAAACTCTGGTTTCATTTGCATTTCCCTGATGGGTAATGATGTTGAATCTTTTCATGCATTTACTGATCATTTACATGACTAGTACTCTTCTTCGGGGAAACTGGGCTCACTGAGACCTCCACCTCCAGATTCAAGTGATTGTCCTGCCTCAGCCTCTAGAGTAGCTGGGATTACAGATTACAGACATGTGCCACCACGCCCAGCTAATTTTGTATTTTTAGTAGAGATGGGACTTCTCCATGTTGGTCAGGCCAGTCTTGAACTCCTGACTTCAGGTGATCTGCCCGCCTTGGCCTCCTAAAGTGCTGGGATTACAGGCGTGAGCCACCATGCCCAGCCAGGACACATGTATTGAAATCCTTTGAGACTTTTTTTCCTTTTTTTTTGAGACGGCGTTTTGCTGTTGTTACCCAGGCTGGAGTGCAATGGTGTGATCCCGGCTCACCGCAACCTCCACCTCCTGGGTTCAAGCAATTCTCCTGCCTCAGCTTCCCGAGTAGCTGGGATTACAGGCGCACACGACCATGCCCAGCTAATTTTTGTATTTTTAGTAGAGACAGGGTTTCACCTTGTTGACCAGGATGGTCTTGATCTCTTGACCTCGTGATCCTCCTGCCTTGGCCTCCCAAAGTGCTGGGATTATAGGCGTGAGCCACCGCACCCGGTCCCCTTTAAGACTTTTTATTGTTGACTTGTTATAGTCCTTTATATATTTTTCATGTATGGCCCTTATGAGATAGATGATTTCCAATATTTTCTTCTTTTGTCATTAGTTATTAGTTTATTATAAAAGAGATATGGAAATTGTTTTTATTACTTTTTTATAATATGTGTGTGTATATAAATTTTTTTGTTTTTAAGACAGGATTTTACTATGTTTGCCAGGCTGGTCTCGAACTCCTGATTGCAGGTATGCCTGCCTTGGCCTCCCAAAGTGCTGGGATTACAGGCATGAGCCACCGCACCTGGCCACAGAAATTATTTACATGACGAAAGATTTCAGAAATTCAGTGGAATGGGCAGCTTCATGCTGACGCCATTTCAACAGTGACAGTCTACATACTTTCCAAGAATGTCACCATCTCTGAACAGGAAATAATCCTTGTCATCTAGAATTACTTTGATGCCTCCATATTCTGAGAGAACTTTAGCTCCAACTTTCAGGCTAACTGGTTGAATCTCTCCACTCTTTCCTTTAGAACCCGATCCAATAGCAACTACTTTGGCTTGCAATAGTTTTCCCTGAGATTTTTCTGGAAGCATAATGCCTCCTTTGGTTATAGCAGCACTCCTTTCGACTAGTACTCAAAGAGTGGAGGAAACTTTTTTATGCTGTCCTGCCATGACTCCCTTCACATTGTACTCTGCTCTGGTATACTGCCACAAGGAGAGACCCCCACCACCATCCAGCC
>CAUYOR010021762.1:0-10833 GCA_963573925.1 Callimico goeldii
GGCATGGTGGCGCGTGCCTGTAATCCCAGCTACTCAGGAGGCTGAGGCAGGAGAATTGCCTGAACCCAGGAGGCGGAGGTTGCGGTGAGCTGAGATCGCGCCATTGCGCTCCAGCCTGGGTAACAAGAGCGAAACACTGTCTCAAAAAAAAAAAAAAGAAAGAAAGAAAAAAATTAGCTGGGCATGGTGGCATGTGCCTGTAGTCCCAGCTACTCAAAAGGCTGAGGCAGGAGGATGACTTGAGCCCAGGGGATTGAGGCTGCAGTGAGCTCTGATTGTACCACCACACTCCAGCCTGGACAGCAGAGTGAGACCCTATCTCAAAAAAAAAAAGCAAAACAAACAAAAAAGTATTTCTTTTTTTCTGGCCATGGAAATAATAAATTGTAAAAGAAAGAAAGTGAATTCTCATATAATTTTTTCCTTTCCCCCTCTGACAACAAACCAATTAAACCATAATTCAAAGCCTTGTATATATTCTATGCATAGATACATGTGCATACATATATGCCCACATGCGTACATTTCCAAGAACAGAACCATGCCCAATACTTTGTTGTCGATCTTGTTTTGTTTTTAAACATTAATTAACAATATACTTTGTGTATCTTTCTATATCTGCACATTCTTATTAACATTTGGGTCATATTTCATAATGTAGATATTTAATAATTTATATATGTATAATATCTGCTTAATTATTTATTTAACCCACCCCCTGTTGATGGACGTTCTGGGTTTTTCCGTTTCTCCCACTGTAAGCAATGCTGCAGTTGTAGGATATCGCTTGACACTGGAATATTTTTCTAGGATAAGTTCTAAAAGCAGAATGTAGTGCCTTTAATTTGCTTGGCGGGGGATCACCCCAGACAACCCCACTCGAAGATGCTGGAAGGCACACTGATTCCTTCCTCCCCTCTTTCTTTCTCCTTCCCAGATACTTTCATGGTGGAAGATGCGGTGGAAGCCATCGGCTTTGGAAAATTTCAGTGGAAGCTGTCTGTTCTCACCGGCTTGGCTTGGGCAAGTATTTCTGGGGGGCAGTGGCTCAGTTTCCAAGAAATCCCCATGCTGTGCCACTGGGTATCCATGGTCTATAAGGAAGGACACAGTTCTTTGCACATGGAGACTTGGACTAAATTCCAATTAACAAAATTTGTGTGGAGTGAGAAGTGGTGATAACGAGGTGTGTGCTTGAAGAGAGCTGGATGTGGTTGGTTGTTGCCCTCAAGGAGGAACCAAAGTTTCTAGCTAATTAAGTGGCTTTCAACTCTTTGGGCTCAGGGCTACTATGAGATTATGATGTCAGCTGTGGAGCTCTCCCTAGAAAAGCATGCACAGGTTAAAAATGTGCCTTCTGCTTCAAGACTCTCACCATCCCTCATTCGAATCCCCTAGCTATGGCAAACGGCACAGCCAAACCTTTAATATACTTGAAATTAATTTTTGTGAACGGCAGGAGATGGCACTCTAACTACATATTTTTCCAAATGGATCATCAATTTCCCCACATTTCTCCCACTAATTGGAAAAGCTGCCTTCATCGTACACAAAATTCCCATGGCCACATGGGCTGTGCTTCTAGGTTCCACGTCCGTCCTAGTGTCTAGTCTCGGAAAGGCACACGATGTTTAATTGCTGGGGCTTCAGAGTTTGCTTTAATGTATTAAAAGGTCGCACTTGTTAACTATACTGACCATTATATTCTATTTTACCTGAACAAATGACCTAAAAACCAAAGATAAGCTAGTCTTTAATTGTACTAAAAATATCATTGTCTCTCTGCCTTTATAAAAATGTTTTTTTTTCCTCAGATTTTAGGAATATGTTTTCCCACTTTGTTTGTGGGGTGCTCATATTTTTTAAAACACAAAAAAACACCCACAAAAATAATATAAAATGTCTATCTGTCCATTCCTGCAATGGTAATGCACAGTTTTAACTGCTGGAGCTTTAAGTGTGGTTTGATGTGTGGCAGGGCACTTGGCAGTGGGTAGAGAGGGGTACGCTACAGTCTCTGTCTCTGGGGTTATGGACTTTGCCAGCCTTCCCCGGCACCAAGCAGCGTCCTGGCCTCATGGTGTCTCCGTCCTCTCTGCAGATGGCTGATGCCATGGAGATGATGATCCTCAGCATCCTGGCGCCACAGCTGCATTGCGAGTGGAGGCTCCCAAGCTGGCAGGTGGCACTGCTGACCTCGGTAGGCAGCCCAGCAGCTCCCCCCTGTTGCATACGGTTCTGCTCCCCTGGGGTGTCCTGTGGGATATCTTCCTTCTTCCACTGCCGAAGGCTCAGCAGAAAAGAATTAAGCCCTGATGGAAGCACTGTCCTCTCCCCACCTCACGTATCTTAGCAGGTTTATAGCCAACTCTACTCCACCTGGAGGGTGTCCCAGACATCCTAGTCCATCTCTAGGAGCTTGAAACCCACCTGTGCATATCACTTAAACTTTATAAGCCTGTTTTCTTGACTGCAAACAGGACATGCCAATCCCCACACCCCTAGGATGATTTGAGGACTGGAAATAAGACAGTGCCTGGCATATAGTAGGTGTTCAATAAATTGGAGCTATTGCTCCTTGGAATTAAGGCTTGAGGGAGGAAGCTGCAGAACTCTTACTTCTTGCCAAGAACAGATAAGCGGCAAAAGAGAGAGGAATGAGCCAGGCGCAGTGGCTCATGCCTATAATCCCAACACTTTGGGAGGTCAAGGCGGGTGGATCACCTAAGGTCAGGAGTTCGAGACCATTCTGACCAATATGGTGAAAACCTGTCTCTACTAAAAATACAAAAATTAACCGGGCATGGTGGTACTTGTAATCCCAGCTACTCGGGAGGCTGAGACAGGAGCATTGCTTGAACCCAGGAGGTGGAGGTTGCAGTGAGCTGAGATAGTGCCATTGCACTCCAGCCTGGGTGACAGAATGAGACTCCATCTCAAATTAAAAAAAAAAAAAAAAGAAAGAAAATGAGAGACAGAGGAATGGCCAGGCTGGATAAGAGGATAATAAGGATAATCACAAAAGCTAATACTTAATGGAGCACTCACTGTGCAAAGGCCTTTACTGCATTGCATACAATATATGCATAATTTACACATGCTCTTTAATCCTCACAGACCTATAAGCTAGGCACTATGGTTAGTTGAGCAAAATGAGGCACAAAAAGAGGTTAATCACTTGCTCAAGATCACAGACCTAGCCAGTGATGGAGACATTGACAATTCAGGATGCCTCCCAGAATGCTGTTTTTTATAGATAACTGTTCTGGAATGGCCTGAGTGCCTTCCACACAGCATGACCTAGTCTGATATTGGCAATAATGTCGTGCAGCTCAGTGGGAAGCACTTCATGGCACAGACACCTGTGTTTTTGTGGTTTAGTCAGCTCCAGAAGTGTGACCTTGAGTGAGGTGCTTGATGGCCATATTTTGTGGCCTGCAAAATGGGGTGACAATGCCTGTCTTTCTGCAGTGGGGCAACAAAATACACACAGCACCTAGCACACACCAGGGGCTGAGTCCATGATACTTCTTTCTTATATTCCTCCTTCTCACCGATACTTCCTAAAGAGTAACTGCAGGCTGGGTGCAGTGGCTCATGCCTGTAATCCCAGCACTTTGGGAGGCTAAAGTGGGTAGATAACTTGAGGCCAGGAGCTCGAGACCAGCCTGGCCAACATGGTGAAACCCTTTCTTTACCAAAAATACAAAAATTAGCTGGGCGTGGTGGTGTGTGCCTATAATCCCAGCTACTTGGGAGGCTGAGGCAGGATAATTGCTTGAACCTGGGAGGTGGAGGTTGCAGTGAGCCAAGATCACGCCACTGCATTCCAGCCTGGGTGATGGAGCGAGACTCCGTCTCAAAATAATAACAGTAATAATAATGATGATAATAATAACTGCTGTTTTGTGTTTTTGCAATGCAGGGCCTTTCTGGTCTCTTGCCATTGGATTATAACAACCACAATTTATTGAGCACTTATTTTGGGCCAAGCTAATGGTTTTGCATACATTACCTCTTTAGCCTTCTCAAGACTATGAAAGAGGTGCTTTTATTACTGTCACTTCTACAGATAAAGTAACTGAGGCTTAGAGAGAGGCATTGACTTGCCCAAAGCTCAGACAGCCTGTAAGAGGCAGAGGCAGAATTGAAAGCCAGGCTTGTTAGGCTCAGAGCCCCTGCCTCGGGCTACTTTCTCATGGTATGAGGTTTAGACTTGTTAAGTCTCATGGTGAATTTTCTACGGAAAAGTTAGGAGTCCTGCAAGAGTTGCTCCAAAGGCATGAAGCACCCAAGGAGGATACTACAGATGCACATTGTTGCCACACAAAGTACTATGTAAGATGACCGTAACTACTGTGATATAAGGAAATATGATGCAAGATTACTGTAATTACTGTAATATACAACCAGTACTAGGCTGTGCCAGAATCTCTCCTTTTGGGGAAAACGGGTGTTTTGAGGGATACTTACCTCTTTCAGGATGTAAGAATATCACTTAGCACATGACTAAGGCAACACTTTATCCCAAGACAGTAATCTTCAAACATCTTTGTTCTAGGTTGATCTAGAAAAAAATTAAATAAAAACCTTGTAGAATCCAGGACTGTCACATGTTTTACATTGACATGAAATTTTAAAAATTGTAGGTTGCAGATGATACCATTGGGAGTGTGCTGAAATATAAAAATCAAAATAAAATTACTATATCATTTCTTAAAATGTGTCTAATGAAATTGAAATACTTACCTGACATCTACCATCATTTGCTTTAAAATTACATGAACAAGCTCTTTAGAGGAATTTGGAAAATTTGCATAGCTGTTTTCTTGGAACTGATATTTCCATTCATTTCTCCATATAATTTTATCTTAACGTGATGTTTTCTTTTCTTTTTTTGAAATAAGGTCTTGCTGTGTTGCCTAGGCTAGAGTATAGTGGTATAATCTTGTATCACTGTAACCTTCGCCTCCTAAATTCAAGTGATCCTCCTACCCCAGCCTCCTGAGCAGCTGGGACCAAAGGCACACGCCACCACACCCAGCTAATTTTTGTACTTTTAGTAGAGACGGAGTTTCACCATGTTGGCTGGGCTGGCCTAATGTAATGTTTTCTTGTTTGAAGGGATCATATTCATTATCCTATTATAATTCTCTGTGACAGAATAAATAAGTGTTAAATTACTGGTTTTAATTCTCTGCGATAAGAAGGCTCTAAGCACTAAAGTTTTTCTCCTGCACTGACTTATTATAATTTTTATAGTATACAATAGACCATAACAACAAGATATAATTAATTTTGATAAATAATTGTTAAACATAAGCAAGATTTTATTGGAAATGTAACCCTTAATGAATGGTGAGGACTGTTTCCCAAATATTTCATGTATTCCTGAATGATTATTGCTAACGTGAGACAGGGTTCAGCACCAGTTATGTTCCTATTTGTCATTTTTCCTGAATGAATATGCATATGAAAAGCTGTGTTCACATGAAAAAAAGTTTTGAGGAACTGAAGGATTTGATAGAACCCAGCAAACTGATGCCACTTAATTTTTGAAAACACTCTCCAAAATGTGTGTGCCAAAGAGCACGCAGCTTTCATTTCTGAAAAAACTATGTTCCATGATCTAACTTGCCTACAGCTTGATTAGACTGTCCTTCAATTCTGTTAAAAGTAGTAACAAAGGTACTGGAAACCAGATGACGGGCAAAAGGATTTGTAAGTGCCTCATCGGTTCCCCTTCTGAGTCACCCTGAAGGGTTTACATTGAAAAGCAATGCCCTTCGAGGTGCCCTGGTCAGACTGGCCTAGAGAGGCATGGTGGAGGGGTGGTTGAGAAAGAGGGAGTCAGGCAGGAAATGGAGAAGAAGACCCCCTAATTCGTTCTTGAAAAAGAGTCTGCAGGGAAGCTGAAAACTCGGAAATGAATTCCCTTAAAATGATCCATTCGGGACCAGATGCAGTGGCTCATGCCTGTAACGCCAGCACCTTGGGAGGCTGAGGTGGGAGGATTGCTTGAGGCCAGGAGTTCAAGACCAACCTGGACAACAAAGTGAGATCCTGTCTCAAATAAATAAATAAAATTAGCCAGGCCTGGTGGTGCACACCTGTAGTCTCACCTACTCGGGAGGCTGAGGTGGGAAGATCACTTGAGCCCAGGAGGTTGAGGCTGCAATGAATCGCAACCACACCACTGCAGTTCAGCCTGGGTGACAGAGCAAGATCCCGTCTAAACAAACAAATTAAAAAAAATGCATACATAACCTGTGTCTGCTTCTACCATGAAACACTTCTGTGTACCATTCCCCACTTCCCACCCTCAGACATGCCACAAGAAATGCTTTTGGGGTCAGACCCAACTGAGGCTGTGCCCTCCCCTCTCTGGCCCTCAGCTGCCTTATCTGTGAAATGGGTATAATAGAAGCACCCACCTCGTAGGGCTGCTGCAAGGCTGTGGTAAGATATGTGGGTAAAGCCTTCAGCATGGTGTCTGGCACTTGCAGAGGGAAGAGCATGGTGATGAGGCGCCAGTCTGCCTGCTTGGGTTTAAGACTTGCCTCTACCCTCTCCTTTTAGGGAGGTGGAGTAGATTTCTTAACCTATCTGAGCCTCTGCTTCCCCATTCTGTTAAATGGGTAGGATCATTCAAGCCTCACCAGCTGTTACTCCAAGGATTAACAATGTAACAATTGCTTTGCCTCCCACACAATGAGTGGTTTCTCTTACTAATAGTTTACAGCTCCCAGCCCAGCCTCCCTGTGTCTGATTTTCCTACTCTCCAAAGTCCACCTTGCAGCCCTTGTTATTTTCTCGGCAGTAGGGCAAGTGTTTCTTTGGGAAGGTGACAAACTGGTCAAAAGCTAGCTCCGGAGCCAGAATGCCTGATCCCAGTGCAGGCTGCACCACTTAACACCTGTGTGACGCTGGTGGTGCATTTGCTTCTCTCTGAGTCTCAGTTCCCTCATCTGTAAAACAGGAATGATAATAGCACCCTCCCCATGGGATTGTTGGGCAGCTTGCCAGAAGCACTTAGAATAGTGTTCGACCTTGGCAGGTGCTCAGTGAATGTTAGATCATGTCTGTTACCTCGAGTGTGACGTCACTGCTTACATTTGGTGTTCCTTTCTGTGCAGTGCTCCAAGTCCTCTGTCTAATGAAAACTGTCTTTCCCCAACAGGTGGTCTTTGTAGGCATGATGTCCAGCTCCACGCTCTGGGGAAATATCTCAGATCAGTACGGCAGGAAAACAGTAAGGCAACCTCTTCTAAATGCATGTCCTTGGGGTTCACTTGGCGATGGTATGGACAAGTAGCAAACCTATTCTGCGTTAGCAATTGGGAAGCCTAATGAGGATGACGTTGAAGTACTGTGAGAAGACGTTGCTGTAAGGCTGCTGTGGACTCTTCGAAGTATTCCTACTTGAGCCCAACCATATACATTTCGGAATCTAGACAATCGGTGCCTATTCATATCTCCAGGACAGGAAGCATTTCCTCATTGGCTGGGGCAGTCAAGGGAGAGTAGATAAAGCCATTGATTCTCTTGCCCTAAAGAGAGCCATTTCTCAATTTTTTTTTTGTTTTGTTTGAGACAGGGTCTTGCTGGAGTGCAGTGGCACAGTCTCAGCTCACAGTAGCCTCAACCTCTGAGGTTCAAGCAATCCTCCCCTTAGCCCCCCAGGCAGCTGGGACTACAAGCATGTGCCAATACGCTCAGCTAATTTTTGTATTTCTTTTTGTAGAAATGGGGTTTCACTATGTTGCCCAGGCTGGTCTCAAATTCCTGGCCTCAAGCGATCCTCCTGCCTTGGCATCCCACAATGCTAGGATTACAGATATGAGCCACTCACTGCACCCAGAGAGCCATTTCTCAATCCCAGCGGGACTGGGCTCCAGTGTCTGCTGTGGGAACCTGTTCATGAAAACACCCTGAATGATCTGCCTTCCATTCCCTGTCCCACTTCTCCACTCCCCTACTGGAATCACTGCTCAAATAACTATCTGTGCTAGGATCCTTATGTTAGAGCCAGCTTTTGGGAGAGCCCAGACATTATATGAAATGGTTTTGCAAACAGGAAGGAAGAGAGACCTTACAGCTCAGGGTCTTGAAGTCAGGTGGACCTGGGTTCAGTCTCAATTTTGCCACTCCTGGCTGTATGACCTTGGGTGAGCAAATTGACCTTTTTTTTTTAGACACAGTCTTGCTCTGTCATCCAGGATGGAGTGCAATCGTGCAGTCTTGGCTCACTGAAACCTCTGTCTCCTGGGTTCAAGTGATTCTCCTGCCTCAGCCACCTAAGTAGCTGGGATTACAGGCACCTGCCACCACACCCGGCTAATTGTTGTACTTTTAGTAGAGACAGGGTTTCACCGTGTTGGCCAGGCTAGTCTCGAACTCCTGACCTCAAGTGATCCACCCACCATGGCCTCCCAAAGTGCTGGGATTACAGGCGTGAGCCACCGCACCCAGCCAAATTGACCTCTCTGATCATCCATTTCCTAATATGTATAAAGAAGAAAATAACAGAACCTGTGTCGGAGGGTACATAGAGATGAATTAGGGTTAATTGAGGTGTAAACCACTGTTTCTTTTTTTGTTTTGTTTTGTTTTTGTTTTTTTGAGACAAGATCTTGCTCTGTTGCCCAGGCTGGAGTGCAGAGGTGCAATCATAGTTCACTGCAGCCTTGACCTCCTGGACTCAAGCAATCGTCTCACCTCAGCCTCCCAAGTAGCTGGGACAAGACTTGTGCCACTATGCCCAGCTAATTGTTTTTTAATTTTTATATTTATGGAGAGATAGGATCTCACTATGTTGCCCAGGCTGGTCCCAAACTCCTGGCCTCAAGCAGTCCTCCCACCTCAGCCTTCCAAAGTGCTGGGTTACAGACATGAGCACATAGTAGGCACAGGACACATGTAAACTGAAACTCCAAGTGTAGCTTCTTTTTTTGAGAGTGAGTCTTACTCTGTCGCCCAGGCGACAGCAGTGCGATCTCAGCTCACTGCAACCTCCACCTCTTGGGTTTAAGCAATTCTCTGCCTCAGCCTCCCAAGCAGCTGGGATTACAGGTGTGCACCACCATGCCCGGCTAATTTTTGTTTTTTGTTTTTTTTAGTAGAGACAAGGTTTCACCATCTTGGCTAGGCTGGTCTTGAACTCCTGACCTTGTGATCCATGCACCTTGCCCTCCCAAAGTGCTGGGATTACAGGCGTGAGCCACTGCGCCTGGCCCAAGTATAGAATTTCTGACAAGTCCCCATGCAATATCAATGCTGCTAGTCTTGGGACCACACTTTGAAAATGATTGGCTTAGACTAAGAATAATCTACTACTGGAGCTGGGAATGGGCTACCTGAACAAACCTAGAATTCTGTTAGGAAGGAAGAAGTGAGATCTGGATGCTCCGCAGGTAACAGGCTATCTCCACTACAACTAGCAAGTCATGGACCTAAAATAAAATAGTGCCTTGTCTAGCAGGCATGATACAAAGTGTGGTTCATGCATTAGCTCATCCAATCCCCACAGTAACCATTGAAGTAGGTACTAATATCACTCTGACTTGACAGAAGAGGAAACTGAGGCACAGAGAGTGGGCAACTTACCCAGGGCCACACGGTTTGTGTGTCACAGAGCCAGGCCTTGCTCATTCTAGATCTAGTGCTTTGTCTTCACTGTGATGCCAGTGGCTTGAATGTGTAGGTGCTCTAGAAGCAGGCGATGGCTCAATGAATGAGTGAATGTTCCAGCAATGCCGTAGAGGAGGCAGACTCCCGCTGCATTCCCTCTCACTGCTACTGCGCAGGAAACATGGGCCAGCAGACACCTGGAAGATAGTGATCAATATAACAGCTAGGAAATGGTGCTCAATATAACTGTCAAGAATATAAGTCCAGAGGCAGAAGGTTGGAAACTAAATGCAGCCACTATGGCCCTCATGGTCTTGGTTGGTGATGGGGCTGGAGAGGGCAGTTGGGAAGGCCTCTCCTGGGCTCCTAAAGGAAGTAAAAGCTGGTATTCCCCACTTCCCGGTTAACCCAAGAATGAATTACTCTTGTCCTCAGTGGCAGCTCTCTGGATCCTGCCCCCATCTGCCCTCCCACCCATTTCCTGTTTCTGGAGCATATGAGTGATGGCATAGTGATTTTCTGGTTGGAAGAATGAACAAGAGGGACAGGACAGGAGGGAGGGAGGGAGGAAGGGATGGGAAAGGGGGAAAGGAAAAAGGGAAGAAGGGGGAAGGAAGGAGGGAGGGAGGGAGGGATGGAAAGAGGGAAAAAAGAAGGGAAGAAGGAAAGAAGAAGGGAGGGAGGGAAAAGGGACAGAGGGAGGAAAGAAAGAAAAGAGGGGCCGGGCATGGTGGCTCATGCAGATCACCTGAGGTCAGGAGCTCAAGACCAGCCTGACCAACATGGCGAAGTCCCATCTCTACTAAGAATACAAAATTAGCCAGGTGTGGTGCCACATACCTGTAATCCCAGCTACTCAGGAGCAACACTGTGCCATTGCACTCCAGCCTGGACAACAAGAGCGAAACTTCATCTCAGGAAAAAAAAAAAAGAAAAGGGGGAAAGAAGAAAGGAAAAAGGGAGAGAGGCAGGAAAGGAGGGAGAGAGGAAGAAAGGAAGGTGGTAGAGAGAGAGAGTGAGGGAGGGAGGGAAAGAAGAAAAGAAGGAAGAAAGGAGGGAAGGAAGGAGGAAGGAAGGAGGAAGGAAGGAGAGAAGGGAAAAAAAAACGCCTCTGAAAATAGAGTCGTTTTTTTTTTTTTGGAGGTGGGCACCACTTAAAAAAAAAGTAAAAATGTGAGTGTCTGATGCTGAAACCAAACTTAA
>CAUYOR010021764.1:0-15241 GCA_963573925.1 Callimico goeldii
AAACATATGAAAAAATGCTCATCATCACTGATCATTAGAGAAATGCAAATCAAAACTACATTGAGATACCATCTCACGCCAGTTAGAATGGCAATCATTAAAAAATCTGGAGACAACAGATGCTGGAGAGGATGTGGAGAAATAGGAACACTCTTACACTGTTGGTGTGAGTGTAAATTAGTTCAACCATTGTGGAAGACAATGTAGCAATTTCTCAAGGATCTAGAAATAGAAATTCCATTTGACCCAGCAATCTCATTACTGGGTATACACCCAAAGAACTATAAATTGTTCTACTATAAAGACACATGTACATGTATGTTCATTGTAGTCCTGTGTACAATGGCAAAGACCTGGAATCAACCCAAACGCCCATCAATGATAGACTGGACAAAGAAAATGTGGTACACATACACCATGGAATACTCTGCAGCCATAAAAAACGATGAGTTCGTGTCCTTTGTAGGGACTTGGATGAATCTGTAAACCATAATTCTCAGCAAACTGACACAAGAACAGAAAGCCAAACTCCACATGTTCTCACTTATAGGTGGGTGTTGAATAATGAGAACATGTGGACTCAGGGAGAGGAGCATCACACACTGGGGGCAGTTGGGAGGGGTAGGGGAGAGACAGCAGGAGGGTGGGAAGGGATAACATGGGGAGAAATGCCAGATATAGTATGCACCTCAAGTAAAATAAAAATTAAAATTAAAAAAAATTTATATTATGTGGGCTTCTTTGTATGTATATTTCATGATTTAAAAACAAAACACACACACAAACCGCACCAATACAAAGTGTAATTTGTTTCCATCCAGAAGGAACCAGTCTGGCCTACATGGTGAAACCCTGTCTCTACTAAAAACACAAAAATTAGCTAAGCGTGGTGGCGGGTGCCTGTAATCCCAGCTACTCGGAAGGCTGAGGCAGGAGAATTGCTTGAACCCAGGAGGCAGAGGTTGCAGTGAGCCGAGATTGCACCACTGCACTGCAGCCTGGGCAACAAACTGAGACTCTGTCCAAAAAAAAAAAAAAAAAAAAAGAAAGAAAGAAAAAGAAAAACAGATCTATAGAGACAGGGGAAAAAAGGAAAACATTTTACATTCTTTAAAAAAAGCAGAAACATAGACAGAAAACAAATAGCTTGGTAACTAACCATATTTGATAATCAAATCAGCAACATCTGTCACTCAGCCTTAATAATTAGACTGCTAGTCAGTGATAGTCTCCTTTGGCAGCAAAAAATGTATTTTTGCTTATTATAATGCTTACTAAGGATTTCATTGGCAATATCTTCAGTTACTAGTATAATTATCATTTCTTGAGGGCAAAAAATATGAATGTAGGCTTTTTAAAAAAAGCTAGTTTTTCTGTTAGCTAAAAAATGAACAGAACTGTTTAATTTTTCTGTTGCTTGTAATTGATAAGCTTTGCACACATAACATTGTTTCTATACTTACCTGTTCAAATTTTACAGGTTTAAAATAAAAATGTAAGATGCAAAGAAAAGGGTTTGAGATTGGATCCTCAGAGACAAAATTAGGAAAAGGCTAGGACTTCAAGATAGTCTTTAGGAATTTAGAAATCAGAACAATCATTTTATTGTTTAAGTTTGCTTTTTGCCTCTGTAAGAGCTGGCCATCCTTGAGAGGACTTTATTTGCCCATTCCTTATCAGTGTAAAGAGGACAGATTTCCTCTGTAGAAGAGTCGAGATAAGAAAGTAGATAGAGTGTCCACTAGAGACAGATAACCCTAAGAAAGGCCACTGTAGTGAGGAGGCGCAACTGAAGGATATCCGGGCAAAGGTTCCCAGAGCCATGGACCAGGAACCAGGGGTCATGGGTGAGTGAGAGGGAGGGCAGGACAAAGGGGTCAGCTTTCTGTCCTCTCCTGCCACAAGAGGTAACCTTTTGAGTAACCTTATAGTATGTTGACAATCAGAAGAGGTGCTTGGGAGAACAGAAGGGTAGCAAGCAGCACCAGGAGCGAAAAAACAAATTCCATCTCCCTCACCATTTTGCCCAGAGTCTCCATAACCACCCCCAACCCATCTCTCAAATCCCAGACTGCTTACTCACTTCCCCTGGCTGCTCTCCTTAAACGTACCCTTACTTCATATTTCACACAAGCACAGTATAACTTACCAATCGATTTTCATCAAAGACTTCAAAAAGAAGCCGGTGCTGCTGAGGATGGACCTAAGTAAGAAAAACACAGTCTTTATTTAAAAACAAGTAAACATCAACCCATAGATACTGAGAAATAAATGCTTAAAGATGTTGCCATTTGACCAGGCACGGTGGCTCATGCCTGTAATCCCAGCACTTTGGGAGGCCAAAGTGGGTGGATCAACTGAGGTCAGGACTTTGAGACCAGCTGGTTATCATGGTGAAACCCCATCTCTACGAAAAATATAAAAATTAGCCTGGTGTGGTGGCGGGCACCTGTAATCCCAGCTACTCAGGAGGCTGAGGCAGGAGAATCACTTAAACCTGAGAGGTGGTGACTGCAGCGAGTTAAGATCATGCCATTTCATTCCGCCTGGGTGACAGAGCGAGACTCCAACTCAAGAAAGACAACACAAAACAGACAAACCAAAAGATGTTGCCATTTGCACATTCCTATTATTTGGAATGTATTTTAAATTACATGAAATAAGAGCAGACTAGTCGTGTCACTCATCTTCTAGTAGTTTCACAATAACAACAAAGTGGATTTGGTTGTTTATTTTTCACATTTTTCTAGTAGAACAAAAGGAAGTAAAAGAAAATTTCAAAAGATTATTTAGATGTTTGCAAATGCTTAGAAATACAGGCTGCATTTTGACATCTTAGGATTAGTTTTATTTACTTGCTTTTTATTTATCAGTTTAGAGCAACCCAAAGTGGACATTTATTTTTTAGCAACTAGTATTCTGAATCCTTTTATTATTGACTTAATAAAATCACATGTTGCTTCTACTATATAAAGTACATAGCAGTCAAAAGTATACCTTGAGTTTACACTTAATGTTGAGATTTTGTAGCACGTGAATAAAAATTACATGTAATATTTTATTTTTCAAAGCCAATGCTTTCATTTTTGTAGGAATGTTTTGATATCAAAATAAAAATCTAACACCAAACACAATCTTTAATAGTTTTTCTGTACCAGAGTTGAAAATGATGTACAAAAACATATTCATGTTTATGTTGATTTTTCCCCTACAATACATGTATTATATTGAACACCATGATATCTTAAAGCGTTGGTGTACATGTCAAGAGTATTGACAGAAAAAAGTCCTATACATGTGACAAAGATATCTAGATAGCTAATTCAGTTCTACTTTTCCTTCTGAGAACATAATCCTAGTTTTACTTAACGGCCACATTCCTAGGCTCACCGCACTATATACCTATTGAGGAGACCATTAACTTTTAAAAACTGAACTATAACCACATATTCAGTGAAGTATAAAGTATACTAACCTTGGGGTGGAGAAGAAAAAAAGTATACTAATCTTAATTATACAGCTTGATAACTTCTTACATATGTATACTGTGTCATCAAAACCCAGATAAAGATATTGCATGCTCTGTTCTATTCTATATATTGTTTTTTGTTTTTCTTTGTGAATGGTACCCTCTGGAATTGTTTAACAAGGAGATCCTGAATATGTCTACCTAGAAATTTATCCCTTGTACCTATAGTGACCAATGAGGCCAACCTAGAGCCAGTCACTCCTCCAGAGATTTTTTCGGAGGTGGCTGACTCAGCTCGAAGAGATGTCCCTTTTGGTGCTTGCATTTACCTTTCCTGTCTGGAATGTGGTTAGGATAGCTGGCACTCCTGCAGCCATATTGCAACCATGGGGTAACCAAGGACAGACACGCCAAACATAAAGCTAGACATCGTGGGGATGGAAAAACAGTGTTAAGATGGCCGAGTATGGTGGCTTACATCTGTAATCCCAGCATTTTGGGAGGCTGAGGTGGGTGGATAACTTGAGGCCCAGGAGTTGGAGACCAGCCTGGGAAAAAGGCAGACCTGTCTCTACAAAAAATACGATAATTAGCTGGGCATGGTGATGTGAGCCTATACTCCCAGGTCCTTGGGTGAGGTAGGAGGACTGCATAAACCCAGGAGACAGAGACAGAGGTTACAGTGAGCCAAGATCGTGCCACTGCACTCCAGCCTGGACAACAGAGCGAGAACCTGTCTCAAAAACAAACAAAAGGGCCAGGTGCGGTGGCTCACACCTGTAATCCCAGTACTTAAGGAGGCCACAACAGGCAGATCACCTGAGGTAAGGAGTTCAGAAACTAGCCTGGCCAACATGGTAAAACCCTTTCTCTACTAAAAATACAAAACTCAGCCGGGAGTGATGGCATGTGCCTGTAATCTCAGCTAGTTGGGAGGCTGGGGGACGGAGGTTCAGTGAGCCGAGATCGCGCCACTGCACTCCAGTCTGGGCAACAGAGCAAGACTGTATCTCAAAAAAGAAAGAAAGAAAAGAAAAATAGGCTAAGACAATTGTTTTCAAAGATGATGCAGAAGAACTTCTGAGAAGATGTAACTAAGCTGAGATTTGAAAGATGGATAGAATTTAAATGAGAAGATACAGAGAACATGCACAGCAACGTCATGTGAGAAAAGAAAGCGGGGGCCGAATGAGCGTGTTCTAAGGAGATGAGACTGACAAGATTCTTTTTTTTTTGAGATAAAGTCTCACTCTGTCACCTAGGCTGGAGTGCAGTGGCACCATCACAGTCCAGTGCAACAGGCTCAAGCAATCCTCCCACCTCAGCCTCCTGAGGGTCTACAGGTATGCACTACCATGCTCAGCTAATTTTTTAAAATTTATTGTAGAGACAAGATTTTGCTGTGTTGCCTAGGCTCATCTGGAACTCCTGGGTTCAAGTGATCCTCCCCTCTTGGACTCACAAGAATATTTTTGTATTAGAGATTGGCAAGAAAAGTTTGGTTAGCTAGGGTAGAGCCAGGGCGGAACACTGAAATACAGAAGAGTTAAGACTTGATTGGCAGGGGATTGAAGCAGTTTTAAAAGGAGAAATGACATGATTTAGGTCACATCTGAAGATTATTTTCTCAGTGATACACAAAATGAATTGGACTAGAGAGAGACCCTGGTGTCCACAGAATCTGCAGCCCTAGTAACTCAGGCGTGAAGTCAGCAGAGCTTTGCTCAGGATGGCCCCAGTGGGTGTTGGGAGGGAGACAGGGCTATAGAAAACATTTTGAGGAAAAACGTCCAAACTATCAGTGACTATCGAAGTACTTAGCAGACACTGCAGATGTTTAATTAGTATTACTAAGAAAATAATCTGCTGTCCTGGTTCAGACTCTAATTAATATCTGGAAATAGGATTCACTACCTCAAATATATATATATATATAATTTTTTCCTCACTCTGTCACCCTGGCTGGAGTGCAGTGGTGCAATCTTGGCTCACTGAAACCTATCCCTCCCGGGTTCAAGTGATTCTCCTGCCTCTACCTCCCAAGTTGCTGAAATTACAGGCACTTGACACCATGCCCAGCTAATTTTTTTTTTTTTTAGCAGAGATGGTTTTACCATGTTTTACAGGCTGGTCTCAAAACCCTGACCTCAGGTGATCCACCTGCCTCGGCCTCCCAAAATGCTGGGATTACAGGCATGAGCCACTGCGCCCGGCCTATCTTATCTTTTTAATCTATCTTTCCTACTTTCCTATCTTTTTAATCTATTTTTCCTACTCCTACTTGGAGCCACTTACCTAGAAGACATTTAGGCCATCTTTATACTGTACTTAAAGTTTGTCCCCAGTGGTCTAAATAACAAAATCCAAACGCCTGAGTATGAAATGATCCTTCATGATCTGAGTCCAATTTGCCTTTCTGGGCTCGTGTCCTAAAATTGTCCTCCTGCCCAACCAAATATACATCTACTCTATACTCTAATCACACCGGAAACTCACAACTAACTTTTCCTTCCATTTTCTGATTTGTACTTCTGTGCATGTCAAGGTCTATCCACTTGCAACACCTTCTCCACTCCACCTGTCTACGTCGTGCACATCACTCAAGCCCAGCTCAAATGCCAACCTCTCCCTACAGCCTGACCTCCCCATTCACTCCTACTCCTCTGTTTTCAAAGTAGTTGATCATGACTTACTACAGTCTCCCCTTTTTAAAGTTAATTGAGCATATGTGTGATATCTCCCTAGTGAATTATAAACACCACAGAAGGCTTATTCATATCGCCTTTTGTATTTCAGAAGCACATAATAAATGCAAAACTACAGTTTACAATGTATAGTGAGGATACTAATTAAAAATTAGCAACGTGAACATACACAGTTATCTTCTCTCTCTCTCTCTCTCTCTCTCGATTCTATTTAAATCATAGGCAAGAAGTTTGTAAAAGATATAAAACCATTACAGCAAAGAAGATGAGACAGCCATCAGCAGCTGAGCAATTTCAAGTTTCCTAGCAGACAGATGAAGTGGGGATGGAAGTGATGATGGAGGGCAGAGGAAGCTGAACACCATCAAAAGAACAGTGTCAAAGCAAAAGGGGCAACTGCCCTAATGACAGAATGTCTCAAATACCACCTTAACTTCCAGATGGCACATGTACACACGCACATGCGCACACACACACGCGCACACACATTCCCCCTCCCCCCGTTATTAGAGATTTTCTTTATGTCTGATTTCAAGAGGAGATTTAATGAAAATACAGGCATCAGGTTTTTTCCCTTAAAACAAATTTCATTTTAGTTTTGGGAGTACACATGCAAGTGGGTTCTATGGATAAACTGTGTGTTGTGGGAGTCTGTTGATAAATGGTTACATTTCTGATGGATATATAAATACCTACACCATAGCCTTGATTTTGCCTCCCAACCAACCCACAACACCTAAAATATTTACTATCTGGCCCTTTAAGAAAAAGTTCACTGACCCTTGTCCTAGGCAGTCACTGTATGCTATCTATTAATTTCTCTCATGTATCTAGAATAGTACTGGTTAAGACTAGCCTTGAAAGATGTGAGAAAATAGTTACTCAAACCATTTTCTGATTCTGTGGTTCACATAAGGAATTTTGATTGAGAAGAACAGAAAATCACTCTAGGTGACCTTCCATCCAACTAGTTGGAGTCTCCAGGGGGAAGAAAATCATTCAAGAAATTATTCACACAATTTCCAGAGGTGAAGAGAAACAGTATTCTCAGATTGAAATGCTCACTGATATGGTTGGGCTGATATGATTTGGGCCCCACCCAAATCTCACCTGAATCGTAATAATCACCATGTTTCAATGGCAGGGCCAGGTGGAGATAACTAAATCATGGGGTGGTATCCCCCACAGTATTCTTGTAGTGAATAAGTCTCAAGAGATCTGATGGTTTTCAAAATGGGAGTTCCCCTGCAGAAGCTCTCTTGCCTGCTACCATGTATGATGTGCCTTTGCTTCTCCTTTGCTTTCTGACATGATTGTGAGGCCTGGCCAGCCATGTGGATCTGTGGATCCACTAAACCTCTTTCCTTTATAAAGTAGCCAGTCTCGGGTATGTCTTTACTAGCAGCATGAGAACAGACTAATCTACTTACCAAAGGCCTAACATAATGGATTGTTAAACTGTACATACAAGGCATATCACTGAAATTTTAAATCACTGGGGTAAAGATAATTATTAAATTTTTTCAGAGAAAGAGAAGGAGGGAGGGAGAAAAAAGAAGTATCCTATCTTTCAACAGCAATACAAAATACAATTGTAAAAGATGATAAAGCAAGTTTCTAAGGAAAAATTGTGTTCACCCAAGAATCCTATGAATGGCCAAACATAACTTGGCTATTTATTCATCTATCATAGTTATAAATCAACCTGGAACATGCATGCATGAACTTTTTACAAATATGGGGAAAATGATCAAAGTAACAAACAGAAACTGTTAAAAAGTGGGTAGCATAGGAGGGAGGACAGAGCACCAGAATCTGTTGCTTTTCATTATAAGTCTTTTTATACTATCTCATTTTAAAACTATGTGCAAATTCTTTCACAAGTTTTTTTTTAGTTTATTAAAAATAGAAGCAAAACTATGATCACAAAAACTGGAGTTTACAAGATGATATTTTAAGGAAAGGCAAAGCAGAATAAAAATAAAAATAAAAATACCAGTGATAGATTTATTTAAAAAAGGGTAACTATGTTAGTCTATAAATACATAAAATAACAGAGGAAAAAAGTTGCCAAAAGAGTATTCAGTTTTCTAAAAAGAACAAAGGCATTGATCAGTATATGATTCTACGGTGTTCATAAAGGACCTGAAGCAATGTTGCCAAAAATTCTGCCAGTGGTTATAGGAACAAACAATACAGGTACATCTTTAAACTAGCTTTACTGGGTGTAATGCACATAGCGTACGCTGAACCCTTTAAAGTATACAATTCAATGGCTTATAATATATTCATAGAATGTACAACCATCACCACAATTTTGGACCATTTTTACCATTACAAAAGGAAACCTTGTGTTATTCAACAGATGCTCCTCATTTTCCCTCAACCTTCCCAGGCAACCGCTAATGCACTTTGTCTCCATAGATTTGTCTATTCTGGACATTTCATGTAAGTGGAATCGCGTAATATGTAGTCTTTTGTAATTGGCTTCTGATTTGGTTTGACTGTGTCCCCACCCAAATCTCATCTTGAATTGTATTTCCCTTAATCTCCACGTGTAATGGGAGGAATCTGGTGGGAGGTAACTGAATCATGGGGGTGGTTACCCTTATGCTGTTCTCAAGATACCGAGTTCTTGTGAGATCTGATGGCTTTATAAGGGGCTTTTCCACTGTTTTCTTGGCACTTCTCCTTGCTGTTGCCATGTGAAGAGGGATGGATTTGCTTCCCCTTTGCCATGATTATAAGTTTTTTGAGGCCTCCCCAGCCATTCTGAATTATGAGTCAATTAAAGCTTTGTCCTTTATAAATCACCCAGTCTCGTCTGGGTGCAGTGGCATTCATGCCTGTAATCTCAGCACTTTGGGAGGCTGAGGTGGGCAGATTACCTAAGGTCAGGAGTTTGAGACCAGCCTGGCCAACATGATGAAACCCCGTCTCTACTAAAAATACAAACTTAGCCGGGCATGGTGGTGCATGCCTGTGATCCAGGCTTCTTAGGCTGAGGCTGGAGAATTGCTTGAACCCGGGAAATGGAGGTTGCAGTGAGCTGAAATTGCACCACTGCACTCCAGCCTGAGCAACAAGAGTGAAACTCTGTCTCAATAATAATAATTAAAAAAATAAATCACCCAGTCTTAGGCATGTCTTTATGAGCAGTGTGAGAAGAGACTAATACAGCTTCTTTCACTTAGCACATTATTTTCTAGGTTCATCCATGTTGTAGCCTGTAACAATACTTCATTCCTTTTTACTGATGAACAGTATTTCAGTATGTGTGTATACCTTATTTTGTTATCAGTTAATGGACGTTTGTGCAGTTTCTAATTTTTGACTATTATGAATAATGCTGCTATGAACACTGATGCACAAGTTTTGTGTGGATATGTTTTAAGAATGCTGTAAAATAAAAGTAGCATTAAAAAATTCAATGAATTAGACAAGTGTTTTTACAAGCATAAAACAATATATGAATAGAAAGTATTTTAGCATTTAAATTTAAATGTTTTATGTCTTTCCACTTCATTTCTCTATGAAGATAGTTATTTCGAATCAACAAATATAAAAATAAATTGTAGATATACGGACATAGAGAAAAAACCCAAACAGTAAAAAAGGATATAAATTATAAATCTCTGTCTTCTTTGTCCCATTCCCAGAGCAAATACTGTAAACAGTTTCTTAGATCCTTCCAGAATCATTTTCTACAAATACCAGCATATAAGAAAGCATTTAAACATTTTTCTGGTTTTACACAAACAGTATAATCCTATATACAATGTTCTGCATTTTTCTTTTTCTTTTTTTTTGAAACAGAGTCTCACTCTATTGCCCAGGCTGGAGTGGCATGATCTTGGCTCACTGCAACCTCTGCCTCCTGGGTTCAAGTGATTCTCCTGCCTCAGCCTCCCAAGTAGCTGAGACTACAGGCACCTACCACCACACCTGGCTTTTTGTATTTTTAGTAAAGATGGGGTTTTAACATGTTGGCCAGGCTGGTCTTCAACTCCTTGCTCAGGTGATTCACTTGCCTTGGACTCCCAAAATGCTGGGATTACAGGCGTGAGGCATTGCACCTGGCCTTGTTATGCATTTTCCTTTCTTCATTCAATATAATCTGAAATGAATTATATAGCAAAACCTATAAACCTGCTTCTTTTTAAACAGCAGATAAGGATTTTTCTATATGCATGTATCATAATTTACTTACTGCTGTACTGATGTGGTGTCTCACCTTTTTCCTAGCTAACAGAATTATGATTTTATTCAAATATTGGGTGACCATGTATGTCAGGGATACACAGCTACTCCTCTTCCCCAGAATTCTGATTCCTGTAAGCCTCAGGGTAACACCATTTTCCTTACCAACAATAGGGTAGGATATATGCACATCACATAATTTTGGCCCAAGAGAAAAAGATTCAAAGTCTTCTGGGGGGTCTTCTGGAAAAAGGTTCTTCACTTTTTTTGTTTTTTTTGAGACAGAGTCTAGCTCTGTTGCCCAGGCTGGAGTGCAGTGGCACAATCTCTGCTCACTGCAATCTCCACCTCCCTGGTTCAAGCGATTCTCCTGCCTCAGCCTCCTGAGTAGCTGAGATCACAGGTGCACGCCACCACACCCAGCTAATTTTTTTGTATTTAGTAGAGGTCGGGATCCTTTCACTTAACAGATTATTTTCTAGGTTCTGTTGGCCAGGATGGTCTCGCTCTACTGACCTTGTGATCCACCCACCTCGGCCTCCCAAAGTGCTGGGATTACAGGTGTGAGCCACCAGCCCTGGCTGGTTCTTCACTTTTTTTTTTAAAATTGCATTTTAGGTTTTGGGGTACATGTGCAGAACATGCAAGATAGTTGGATAGGTACACACATGGCAGTGTGTTTTGCTGCCTTCCTCCCCTTCACCCACATTTGGCATTTCTCCCCAGGCTATCCCTCCCCAGCTCCCCCCGCTGCTGTCCCTCCCCTATTCCCCCCAATAGACCCCAGTGTTTAGTACTCCCCTCCCTGTGTCTCCCTGAGATATTTTAAAGTTTATCGTTTATTTCTTAAAACATGATAAGTATTGTGGTTTTAAAATCTCTTCTAATACACTTACTATCAGAAATTTATTTTTGTTTTTGTTATATTATGTTTCTATTAGTTGTTATTCGCGTTGTCTTATTTATTTTTATGCCTCTTTGAGTGCTTACTGTTAATTTTCAATGGAAAATTTGATAGGAATTTCTTAAGATTAGTGATGTTTTTCCACTAGATAGACTTTGGCTTTGCTTCTGTCAGAAGCAAGGGGCACCACATACAAAGGTGAAATTCAGGTGGAGTATTTGGCTCACCCAGTTCATGCTTAGCAAAGGTCAGTGGGGATCAGAGCATGTGAGGAGGTTCTTGAGGGGTTTGGTCTGTGGCCACTTTTCAAATACTTTTACTTTTTAAACTTTAGTAGCCTATCAAAGACCTAGTTTAATGTGGAGAACGTCTCTTTTTAAGTCTTGGTCCCTTGAGCAGACGTGAATCAAGCCTTGACTTCTTTCTCTTTCAGTCTACACGGGCCAGGGATTGGATTCCAAATGGGTATCACTGGCAAATGGGCCTGAAGGTATAAGCAGTTTCAGTGGTCCTCAGAATTCCACTTGTAAATTTTAGGTTGCAGGCTTTCATCTAAAAATTGATCTAGTAGTTCCAGCTGACGTTTTAGCTTTTTAATACCTTTAAGTTTGTTTTGTTTTGTCTTTTAATATAAAACTTTTTTTTCAGAGAAGAGTTGATCCAAATATCCATACTTACCATCACCAAAACCAGTCTCCCTATTTGCTGCTCTTCAGTCCTGCTTTTTTTTTTTTTTTTTTTTTTTTTTTTTTGAGACAGAGTCTTTCTTGCTCTGTCACCAGGTTGGAGTGCAGTGGTGCAATCTTGGCTCATTGCAACCTCCAACTCCTGGGTTCAAATAATTGTCCTGCCTCAGCCTCCTGAGTAGCTGTGATTACAGGTATGCCACCACACACAGCTAATTTTTGCATTTTTAGTAGACACTAAAAATTTCATCATGTTGGCCAGGCTGGTCTTGATCTCCTGACCTTATGATCTGCCCACCTCAGCCTGGGATTACGATGTGAGTCACTGTGCCCGACCTCAGTCCTGCTTTCTATGAACTTGGTGCATTCAAATGTCAAGTATTTCTTAGGCTCTGCCATAAGAAATATCTTCTATTAGGAACCCCTTTGCCATAGGGAGTGGGTTTTCAATTTCCTCAGCAATTTTTGATGAGTTTGTTAACTCCCTTTTTCTTTCCATGTGGACCAACCCTTTTACATTCTTTTTTTTTTTTTTTTTTTTTGAGATGGAGTCTCACTCTGTCACTCAGGCTGGAGTGCAGTGGCATGAACTCGGCTCACTACAACCTCCACCTTCTGGATTCAAATGATTCTCCTGCCTCAGCTTCCCAAGTAGCTGGGATTATAGGCATGTGCCACCATACCTGGCTAATTTTTATATTTTTAGTAGAGACGAGGTTTTACCATGTTGGTCAGGCTGGTCTCAAACTCCTGACCAGCTTATATTCTTTTACACTAATCTTAGTAGTATTTTTAAAGCAGGTGAAATAAATGCCTCTTTTCAATCTTATCGTTCTTTATCAGAAGTTCAGCCTGTTAAAACCAGATCAAAAACTGAAAACACACCACTGTGATTTTAATGTACATATAGAACCATGAACGGCAGCCATACTGCTGTACTTTTACTTTTTTAGTATATCATTTTATATTTGTATTACACTGATTTGTGTATATGTTTTATCTCTTGTGCTCCTGTGAATTCCTAAAGGTGGGAGTTACAATGTGTTTGTTTTTCTTTTCCACAATGCCTGGTATAATGTCTATCAAATATTATGGATTTCATAAATGTTTGTCAGTAAAAGAAAATACATGTGTATCCACAACATTATCTGGATGGTGCTGATTGAGTGCTAATAAATATTTTCTATTTACTCGTCACTATATAAATCAACATACTTACCATGAATAGGACAGTAATGGCTTTACACTGACTATTTTGGTGAGAATAGCCGCAAATGTAGTTTTGCTCTAGGATGAAACCAAATGTAAGGAGAATGATTCCAGCTGTTGCTCCCAGGGCACTAAGAAAATTCATGATTTGGCTCAGTGTTATCTGAAATAGAATAAGAACATAGCAATGCGACTTAGGCCCAGACTGTACTATAAACAAAGCAGTGCGTGCAGAGAATGGAGAGCAGGATCTTAGTCACAACATCACAGTGACACGAGGCAGCTGTGTGATCCTATGTGCTTTGCTTCACATCTTTGGGCTTCAGGCTGTCATCTACCCAATGAGGGGAGCTGGTGAACTTCCATTCCCCATATTCTATGCATAAGTTAACTCTCACTCAGTTGGGAGGAAGGGTGTGCCTAGGACAATTGCATTTTGATGCTCTGGTGAAAGTCATGGTCTACACTTTTGTTTTAAGACTCCTATGTTTAACTAAATGCTGCACTTCTCTGCCATTTTAATTTCTTCCTAAAATGACAAACTAAGGATTTTCAGTCCTTTGCTAAAATCATGTATTGGCATAGTAATATCTTCTGTCTTCAATATTTGAGTAAAGTAAAAATATTCTACTTATAACTTATCTACATCTTTACATTCAGTAGCACTGTATTATTTTGATATTCTGTTTATGGTTCAGATTGTCTACAGTTTGCCTTTTATAAGAGTCAAAGTAGTGCCTGTCGAAGTGCCTGGTAAATACCCAAAAACCAAAAAATAATGAATAAGTAACTGGAATATTGAAATAATTCTACCATTAATTGGCTGGGAATTTGAACAAGCTATTTAACAATTCTAAACATCAGTGTCTTCATACATAAAATAATAACTAAATTAGATGATCTAGAAAGACTTTCTCTTCCAGCACAGTGGCTTATAATTCTAGAAAAACAGGAAGAAAATGCTGTTTATTGTTATCAATACTTGATAGTTTGTGGAATTATGGTGACCTAATGGCTTAAATTTTTTTTTTCAAGGCCAGGATAATTTATTTAAAAGCTATATATTTTTAATAAAGTAGAAATGTAACTTATTACAAAATATATTTTTAACAAAGTAGAAATATAACTCACCAGACTTTCTGTGGTTTTTCTTTTCAGTGCAATTAGGAAGGCTCCAGAATTAATGAACTGTTAAGAGGAATAAATATCTTAGTGATGGCCATGTTTAGCTGATGTTGAGTCCTTACAGAGTAGACTTCCATGCATTTCTTTTACATGCCCACCTTCTGAGTTCGCATACTCCTCAGGGAAGTGCGAAGGGTGAGTTGCTTTATATGAGTTTCTGTAAATGGATTAGTGGATAAAACACTGAACTGGAAATCTGCTTTAGTCCTGTTTATTTGAACATTAACATTTTTTTTAAATGATAGTGCTTTGGTTTGCTCATCCATGTTCCTTTATAGCTATTGTGGACTCAGCTTTGATCTCATGACACAGTGATGTCAAGTCAGTTTATAATAATTAAGATTGGATTCCATCTTACTACACTCCAGTGTGTTCTCTTGGATGGGAATATAAGGTGGGGTTTCAGCAAATGTGCTGGTAATTCTTTAAAAGCTCCAATAATTTTCTTGGAAGTGGGTCACATGTGGTAGCATCATTGTCTAGTGGAAATTTCAAAGTTGATTACAGCACATCCGTGTTTAAATTTGCAGCCCATTTGTGAGTATTTTCCAGCCTCATCTTTCCATCCTCACTCCCTGTGCTGAACTTTGATAGTCCATGTAATAAAAAATTATCTCCCATTCCTTCAGCCTTTGCTCATATTTTTTTTTGCATATAATTGCCATTCTTTTTTTTTCTGAAAGAAAAAAAGGAGTGAAGGAGAGAAAGAGGAAGAAAAAGAGGGAGAGAGAACGGGAATATTGCTTTATTCTAAAAATGGGTATTAATAATGGCCAATCAATATTTTGTGTATTTAAGGTGGAGAATGTATATTTTGTGTATTTAAAATGGAGAGCTCTATAAATATTTATTGAGTTTACTTGTTCCAGATCTGAGTTCAAGT
>CAUYOR010021767.1:0-11074 GCA_963573925.1 Callimico goeldii
ACACCTACTCATAGGTTTAAATGAAACATTGATTGGCCATTATTAATACCCATTTTTTTTTGGAATAAAGCAATATTTCCGTTCGGTCTGCCTCTTTCTCTTCCTCTTTCTTCCTCTCCTTTACTCATTTTTTTTTCCTTCTCTCAAAAAAAAGAAATCAACTTGTAAACCTCTAGATCCAGGTAGGCAATGTCTCTCTCATTGCTTGATTTCCTTCATTCCCTTCCCTCCCTCCCTCCCTCCCTCCCTCCTGCTTCCCTCCCCCCTTTCTCCCTTCCTTCCTTCCTTCCTTCCTTCCTTCCTTCCTTCCTTCCTTCCTTCCTTCATCCCTTCCTTCCTCCCTACGGTCCTCCTTCCCTCCCTTCCTGCCTTCCTCCCCCACCCCAAAATAAATAAATAAATATATATATATATATATATATATATATATATATATTTGTGGTAAAAGCAGCTGAAATCTACTAATTTAGTATGAATCTAAAATAAACTACAATTTTGTTATTTGTAGTGCTTATATTGTACATTAGATTTTTAGACTTGTTTATCCTACATATCTGCTACTTTGTATCCTCTGACAATCTTCTCATCTCCTCCCCCTCCTCTCTGCCCTTGGTAGCTGCAGTCTTATTCTCTACTTTTGTATTCTGTATTCTCTACTGCAGTCTTATTCTCTACTTTGATTTTTTTTTTTTTAATTTCACAAATAAGTGAAATCTTGCAATATTTTTCATTTCTTTTTCTGGTTTATTTCACTTAACATAAACTGTTACCAGGTTCATCCATGTTGTTATGGGGTGAATTATATTCAATTCTGAATATATGTCACAATCTACCTATCTATTTATCCATAAATGGGACTATTTTCTTAAATTCTTTGTCAGTTAGATCATAATTTGCATATAAAATGCTAATGATTTTTATGTTGATATTTTTTTCCTTCCACTTTACTGATTTTATTAGTTCTAGCAGGTTTGTGTGTGTGGAATCTTAGTTCTTTGTTTTTTTTCTGTTTTGTTTTGTTTTGTTTTTTACATATAAGATCTTAGGTTTGTTTTTCTTTTTTTTTTTTATTACCCCAAAGAATGCTCAGTTTCTACTAAGTAAATGGGTAAATGAATAAAAGTTAAGTTCATTAACAAGAATGTGTCAAAGAGTACATTATCAGAGAAAATTAAATTACCATAGCCCAAGTAATTATAACTTCTTTAATATCTAAAAAGTTCCTGCTCAAAATTTTCATTCTTTGAAACTTTGAAGCTATAATTGTAAAGCTAAAATATTGCTTCATTATAAATATAATTTTTCCATTGCTAAGGATGGTTCCTTTTTTGAGGAGAGTTGCATTTTTAATAACAAATAGAGGCCACATGTCAAAGGAAAATAGTAGCCTTGTGTCAAATAAATCTATGTTTGAATCATTGCTTTATTATTACTTTTGTCAATGCAAGTTATTTAATCTCACTTTCTCTGTTTTGTCAAGTGTAAAATTATAATATATAATAAGTATCAATTTATCATTAGGATTTAAGATGATTTATAGGAAATGCCTATCAAGATGTATGTCACATACCGAGTACTCAATAAACAGTAGCAGCATATTGTTTGAAATAATGGAGTCCAGTAAATCATGGAATCAATGACTCTCAGTATTTTGAGATACTTTAGCTGCCATCTGGCATATTACTTCTAGTTTTTCAGTTTTACAATAAGTACAACTAAAAAATTAGCATTTTGAGAAAAAGCACATGTACTCTTTGGAGATAATTTGGGTTTAGTTCCAGCACATCACAATAAAGTGACTATTGAAGTAAAAAAGTCACACAATTATTTTAGTTTTCCAGTACATACAAAAGTTATATTTATTCCACATCATATTCTATTAAGTATACAGTAGCATTATGCCTAAAAAGTAAATACATTAGTTTTTTAAATACTGCTGAAAAAACTAACGATCATCTGGGACATTAGTGAGCAATAACCTTTTACTCAAATTTTGCCTTAATGTTGATGACTGCTGACTGACGAGCCTGGTGTTTCCTAAAGATTGAAGTACCTGTGGCAATTCCTGAAAATAAAACAATTAATTTACCACATAGATTGACTTTTCCTTGCATTAGTATTTCATTTTTTATATTTTATTGTTTTAATTTAACTTTTAAGCTTATGAATACATGTGCATATTTGTTATATATGTAAACTTAAGCCATGGGTGTTTGTTGTACAGATTATTTTGTCACTCAGGTATTGAACCAAGTAGCCATTAGTTATTTTTCCTGATCCTTTCCCTCCAACCAGCGATCATCTTCCAGTATGCCCCAGTGTTATTTCCCTCTATATTTTCATGTGTTCTTGTTATTCAGCTCCCACTTATAAGTGAAAACATGTAGTACTTGGTTTTCTACACTTGCATTATTTTGCTGAGGATAATGACTTCCAGCTCCAACCATGTCCCTGCAAAAGACATGATGTCATTCATTTTTTGTGGCTGTCAAGTATTCCATGGTGTATACGTACCACATTTTCATTCTTCAGTCATCCACTGATGGGCATATAGGGTGATTCCTTGTCTATGCTATTATAAATAGTGCTGCAATCAACATATGTATGTATGTGCCTTTAGGATGGAAGAATTTGTATTCCTTTGGATGTATACCCAGTGATGCAATTGATAGGTCAAGTGGTATTTCTGGTTTCAGATCTTCGAAGAATCACCATACTGTCATCCACAATGGTTGAACTAATTCACTACACCCACTAACAGTGTATAAGGGCATCTTTTTTTACTGCAACTTCTCCAGCATCTGTTTTTTTTTTTTTTTTTGGACTTTTTAGTGATAGCCATTCTGGCAGATGTGAAATAGTAACTTATTGTGGTTTTGGTTTACATTTCTCTAATGATCAGTCATATAAAGTGTCTTTTTTCATATGCTTGCTGCTTGCACATACGTCTTGTTTTGAAAAGTGTTTATATCCTGGCTCATTTTATAATGGGGTTGTATTTTTTCTTGTAAATGTGTTTACATTCCTTGTAGATACTAGATATTAGACCTTTGTCAGATACATACTTTGCAAACACTTTCTCCCATTCTGTAGGTTTTCTGTTCACTCTGTTGATAGTTCCTTTGCCATGAAGAAATTCTTTCATTTAAATAGTCAACTTTTGTCAATTTTTGCTTTCTTTGCAATTGCTTTTAGTTTCTTTGTCACAAAATTTTTGCCTGTTTCTATGTACAGAATGGTATTGCCCAGGTTGTCTTCTAGGAATTTTATAGTTTGGGTTTTATATTTAAGTGTTTAATCCATCTTGAGTAAATTTTGTATCATGTATAAGGAAGGGGTCCAGTTTCAATCTTCTGCATATAGCTAGCCCATTATCACAGCACCATTTATTGAATAGGGGTTCTTTTGTCCATTCCTTGTTTTTGTCAAGTTTGCCAAAGATCAGATAGTTGAAGTTGTGTGGCCTTATTTCTTGGCTCTCTATTCTGTTCTATTAATCTTTGTTTCTGTTTCTGTACCAGTACTATGCTATTGTCATTAGTGTATACCTGTAGAATAGTTTTAAGTTGGGTAATGTGATTCCTCTGACATTGTTGTTTTTGCTTATGATGGCCTTGGCTATTTGGGTTAGTTTTTATATCTATGTGAATTTTAAAATAGTTTTTTTCTAGTTCTGTGAAGAAAGTCTATGGTCATTTCTTAGGAATAATATTGAATCTATAAGTTGCTTTGGGCAATATGGCCATTTGAATGAAATTGATTCTTCCTATCTATGAACATGTTATGTATTTCCCTTTCTTTGTGTGATTTAAGGTTACTTTGAGCAGTGTTTTGTAGATCTCCTTGTAGAGAACTTTTACCTCTCTGCTTAGCTCTATTTCTACATGTTTTGTTATATTCATGGCAGTTGTGAATAGCATTACCTTTCTGATTTGATTCTTGGCTTGACTCTTACTGGTGTATAGAAATGGTAATAATTTTTTGCACATTTATTTTGTATCCTGATTCTTTGCTGAAGTTGTTTATCAGCTTAAGAAGGTTTTGGGCAAATTCTATGGTGTTTTCTATATATAGGATTACGTTATCTAGAAACAGGGATAGGTTGACTTTTTGTCTTCCAACTTGGATGCCATTTATTTATTTATTTGTTTTTATTTTTCTGTTTTTTAATTGCTCTGGCCAGAACCTCAAATATTATGTTGAATAGGAGTGGTGAGAGAGGTTATCAATGTCTTGTGCCAGTTTTCAAAGGGAATGCTTCCAGTTTTGCCCATTCAGTATGCTGTTGAATGCTTTCAGTTTTGCCCATTCAGAATGCTTCCAGTTTTGCCCATTCAGAATGCTTCCAGTATGCCCATTCAGTATGTTGGCTGTGAGTTTGTCAACCATGGCTCTTAATATTTTGAAGATATGTTCCTTCAATACATTGTTTATTGAATGTTTCTAACATGAAACCTGTTGAATTTTATGGAAAGCCTTTTCCGTATCTATTGAGACAATCAGGTGGTTTTTACTTTTAGTTTTCTTTATGTGATGAATCACATTTATTGATTTGTGTTCATTGAATCATCCTCAGGTCCCAGGAAAAAAAGCCTACTTTATCATGGTGGATAAACTTTTTTATATGCTACTGAATTTGGTTTGTCAGTATTTGTTGAATATTTTTGCATTGATGTTCATGAAGGATATTGGCCTGAAGTTCTCTCTCTCTCTCTCTCTCTCTCTCTCTCTCTCTCTCTCTCTCTCTCTCTCTCTCTCTCTCGTGTGTGTATCTGCCAGGTTTTTGCATCAGGATGATGTTCGTCTTGTTGAACTTTGAACGAGTTAGGGAGGAGCTCCTCCTTCTCATTGTTTTGGAATCGTTTCAGCATGAATTTTAACAACTCTTTTTGTACAGTTGCTAGAATTTATCTTTGAGTTCCTCTCGCCCTGGGCTTTTTTGAATGGTAGGCTGTTCATTACTGACTCAGTTTTAGAATTTGTTTTTGGCCTGTTCAAAGTTCAATGATTGAATTTCCTTCTGTTTTAGTCTTGGGGGGCTGTGTCCAGTAATTTATCCACTTCTTCTAGGTTTTCTTTTTTATGTGCCTAGAGGTTTTCATAATATTCTCTAATGGTTATTTTTTATTCTATGGCTATATTTCTGTGGTGTCAGTGCTCACAATTGCATTGTCATTTTTGACTGTGTTTACTTACCTTTTATTAGTCCCACTAGTGATATTTAAGTTTTTAAGCTAGCAATTTTGTTAATCTTTTGAACTGATTTTTATGTCTCAATATCCTTTAGTTCAGCTCTAATTTTTTTTTTCTTTGGGAAGGAGTCTCCCTCTCTCACCCAACCTGGAGTGCAGTCGCATGGTCTTTGCTCACAGTAACCTCCGCCTCCCAGATTCCAGTAATTCTCCTACCTCAGCCTCCAAAATAGCTGGAATTACAGGCACCTGCCACTATGCCTGGCTATTTTTATTTATTTATTTATTTTTAGTAGAGACACGGTTTTACCATGTTGGCCAGTCTGGTCTCCTACTCCTGATCTCAAATGTTCCAGCCACCTTAGCCTCCCAGAATGCTGGGATTACAAGCATGAGCCAGCACACTGAGCCCATATGCTCTAATTTTAATTAAGTCTAGTTGTCTGCTAGTTTCAGTATTGGTTTTCTCTTGGTTCTCTAGTTCTTTTAACCATGATGCTAAGTTTTTAAAATGAGATCTTTATAACTCTTTGATGTGGGCATTTAGTGCTATAATTTCACTTTTAGCACTGACTTCACTGTGTCTCAGAGATCCTGACATGTATCTTAGTTCTCATTATTTTCAGATAACTCTTTGATTTCTGCCCTTATTTAATTTTTGTATCTAAAAGTGACCCAGGAGCAGATTGTCATATAATTGTTTAATTTTGAGTGAATTTCCTAGTCCTGATGTCTAATTTAATAGTGCTGATGTCTGAGAGATTGTTTGTTATTATTTTAGTTCTTTTGCATTTTCTGCAGTTTTTTACCTCCAATTATGTCATGGATTTTAGATTATGTGCCATGTGTCAATGAGAAGAATGTATATTCTCTTGTTTTTATGTCGAGGATTCTGTAGATGTCTATAAGGATTATTTGATGTAGAGCTGAGCTCACAATATCAATATGTTAATTTTCTTTATCAATGATCTGTCTAATACTGTCAGAAGGATGGAAACATCTCCCAATATTATTATCATTTTTTTTGGAGTCTAAATCTCTTTGAGAGTCTCTAAGAACTTGCTTTATAAATCTGGATGTTTCTGTGTTTAGTGTATAGATATTTAAGACAGTTAGACCTTCTTGTTGAATTGAATGCTTTACCATTATGTAATGTCATTCTTTGTCTTCTTTTATCTCAGTTGGTTTAAAGTCTGCTTTGTATAAAACTACAGTTTCAATCTCTGTTTTCTGTGTTTTCCATTTGCTTGATAGATTTTTCTTCATCTCTTTATTTTAAGCCTATGTGTGTCATTGCCCTTGAGACTGGTCTCCTGAAGAGAGCAATCCAATGAGTCTTAGTTCTTTACCAAGCTTGCCACTCTGTGTCATTTAATTAGGACATTTAGCCTATTTATATTCAGGGTTAGTATAGATAGTCATGGATTTCATCCTTTCATTTTGATGCTAGATGGTTATTTTGCCAATTTGTTTATATGGTTGCTTTATAGGGTCACTGGCATGTGTACTTCAGTGTGTATTTGTAGTTATTTGTAACAGTCGTTTCTTTCAATATTTAGTGCCTCTCTTCAAAATCTCTTGTACTGCTAGTAAGGAATTCCCTCAACATTTACTTGTCTGAAAGAGATCTTATTTCTCTTTTTTATTGGAAGTTAGTTGTACTGATTATACTTTGAGTTGAAATTTTTTTTACTTAAAAATGTTCAATATGGCACCTAGTATCTTCTGGCTTGGGCAGTTTCCGGTGAGAGGTATGCTGTTAGTCTGATGGACTTCTCTTTGCAGATTACCTGACCATTTTCTCTTTCTGCCTTTAATATCATTGCTTACATTTCAACCTTGAAGAATATGATGATTATGTATCTTGAGAATAATCTTCTTGTAAAGTACTTACTGAAGTCCTCTGCATGTTTTGAATTCCAATGTTGGACTCTCTAGCTGGGATAGTGAATTTTCCATGGATGATATTCTGAAATATGTTTTCTAAGTTGGTTTCACTTTCCCCTTTTGTTTCAGGGACACTAATGAGTTATAGGCTTGATTTCTTTATATAATCTCATAGCTCTCAGAAGTTTTGTTCTTTTCATTATTTTATCTGTATTATTTTCTTTGTTATTTCAGAAAGACACTCTTTAACCTGTGACATTCTTTCCTCAACCTGGTATACTCTGATATTGATTCTTGTGATTTTTTAAAAAAAATTTTATTGCAGTTTAGGTTTTGAGGTACATGTGCAGAGCATTAAACAGAGAATCCTTTCCCCATTGCTTGTTTTTGTCAGGGTTGTCAAAGATCAGATGGTTCTAGTTTTTTTAAAAAAAAATCTAACAATAAGTTTGTAGAATTCAATAATTTCCAATCCCTTTTTAGCAGTTACATTGTTAACTTTGTTTAGTCTTCCAAGTCTCTTTTTTGTGTGCTTCTTTAAGCCCCTCCCTCTGCCTCTAATTTTTAAAAGAGAAAACATACTCTTTTTCTATTAGTTGGAATGAACGAGGATTCCTGGAAGAATTTTCCACCACTTCTTAAGAATGGTTGGTGTTGCAAATCCAGGTTTGAAGACTTGGATAAGAAAAGAGTAACCTATGGGAAGGCCAGGCATTTTAGAGGCTGGCAAGGAGGGAGATTGACAGGTGAGGGGAAGGACAGTAAAATATACAAACTCCCCACAAAACTGGAGCCCTAGAGAAATAGAGTTTTTAAATTCTTCATTGTTTCTTTTTGTCACATTGTAGCAGACTCTTCTTTCTCTCCAAAGAGAGGGTTCTGGCTGGTTAATTATAAAAAGTGATTTCCAACACAAATCCAGCAGAAGGGCTGTGGGAAAACTGCTTTCGTTTAGGGTTAGACCCACCAGATCCACTAAACATCCGTTAACATCATGATACATGTTTAACAAGGAAAGATGACTTTGGGAGACTCCTTCCCTGCAACCCAATCTTCCCCAGCTTTGGAATTTCAATCAGAAAAAAACAGACTTAAAAAGACGGTTAATCAAAAATGTTTAAATTCTGAGGTGACAGAGGCTTTCTAACTCCCTTCCTTTTTTCTGAGCTCTGACCTTGTGGTATGAAAGATACCACATTTGGAAACAAAGTTCTGCATCCCAAAAGATTCTCTTTCTTCTCTGGTGGGCTCTTGGAAAACTTTGGGCTATTTGAATCTTACATTCTCTCTCTCTCTCTCTCTCTCTCTCTCTCTCTCGCTCTCTCTCTCTCTCTCTCTCTCTCTCTCTCTCTCTCTCTCTTTCTTTCTCTCTCTCTTTCTCTGAGGCAGGGTCTTGCTCTGCCACCAGGCAAATTCCAAAGGATCCTCCACCTAAGCCTCCTGAGTATCTGAAACTACAGGTGCATACCACCATGCCAGGCTTTCTTTTTTTAAACAATTTTTCATAGGCAGAGTCTTGTTATGTTGCTCAGACTGGTCTTGAACTCCTGGGTCAAGCAATCCCCCTACCTCAGCCTCTCAAATTGCTGGGATTACAGACATGAGGCACTGCACCTGTCCAGTTGAATCTTACAATTACCCCCTGATAACTGTACAATTAAGAAATATAGTTCTTCAGTTTAGGGTTAGACTCACCAGCTTCCACTAAACATCTATTGTATAAGAAATGGTAGAAAATTAACAGGTTAATTGTAAGATTCAAAATGTAACCAACCATATTTTTCAGTGGAAATATACAGTTTCATGGGAATTGATTTTCACCCATTTTCCTTTTTAATACAATTGAATAGTGCCATTCACACCTCTCATAACATACACTCTCTCGAGTAGATCCAAATAGCCATTTGGCATTTAGCAAATGTTTTCTCTGATCCTGTCCTTTGCTTTTATTACATTTAAAGTACACTCCACATTTGCTGAGAAAAGTGTGACTGCGATTCAAACTCAGCCCTCTTGGCCCGTTCACAAGGGAAGCTTTGCCATAAAAGATGAATTGCAAGGTAATAGTCAAGGGGAGCCAAAACATTCAATGCAATTACCCTTTGGTACATTTTTGGGCTAATGATATTTAAATCAATATGACTGAAAAAGAAAAATAAATGTCAAACCAAATACCAAAGAATAAATAGCCTACTGCAAGATTACTGGACTCATAAACAGTTCCTTGTTCTCTAAGATTGCTCTGAGAACCATGTCAATACACCAGTCTCGTGGTAATTAAAAAATCTAAAAAGCCAATACTTATTTTGTCAAGGGCACTAATGCAAATTCAACTTGGCCTATGAGCAAATTAACACAAAGTTGTGATTGTGCGTGAACTGGGGCAGTTAGCAATTATTCTTAGAATTTCTATAATGAACTTTTCTGAAAAACTCCAAATGCTAGAGAATCATAAAACTTAGAGGGAACCTGAGAAACTAATGATTCCTTTGTTTTACAAATTCAGAAGCTGTGACCCACAAAAGTGACTTGTTCATGGTCACGCTGCTAGCCTGTGCCTCTTGAGTAGCCCAGTGATTCTTAACAGTGCATCTTGATGTTCTCCTAAGTATCACCCCAGTTCTCTCCTCCCCATTCTATTGGAAAGTAGCTCCTCCTCAAAAATGACTGTGATGTTTGGAGAACAAAAAAGATTTACATTTTCTATATTATAATATAAGTAAATGTTGACTAGAAATTCCATTCCTTTTTTTTTTTTTTGAGTCAGGGTTTCACTCTGTCACCCAGGCTGGAGTGCAGTGGCTCAATCACAGCTGCCTGAACCCATAAGATTCTGGGTTCAGGTGATTCCCCCTGCTTCAGCCTCCTGAGTAGCTGGGACTACAGGTGCATGCCACCATGCCCAGCTACATTTTTTTTTTTGTAGAGATGGGGTTTCCCAGTGTTGTCCGGGCTGGTCTTGAACTGAGCTCAAGTGATCCTCCCACCTTGGCCTCCCAAAGTGCTAGAATTACAAGTGGGAACCATGGGCCTCCTCTTGGCTTTATTGTATAAAGCCTATATAGAACAAAATAGGGTATGTGATCGGGCCTTTCAGTGAGGCCAGATTGGCAGGACAGCCTCAATAGCAGCTTGATAAGGACCCAAAAGGTGATATATGAAAAAGAGACAATCTAACATTGTGGCCTCAGAATGCAGGGACACCTATAGCCTAGATCAGAATAAAACAAATCAAGGGAAAACACAACTTGAGGTCCTTTAAATAAGAAAGCCAGATTCATATCAGAAGCCAGACAATAGAGATGGAAGAAATTGAATTCCAAAGACAGAAAAATGGATAAAGACAAACAAAATGGGGAGGGAGTGACCTCAAAGATGACTGACTAGGGTCACGAGGCTCAGGGGTTGCAGGTAGACACAGGATTGCAAGCAGGTTGGATGAACGGGATGGGCCAGCTGGTCTACCTTCTAACCCCAGGACGATGTAGGACCTAGTGGAAAAATCTTGGTCACAAAATAGAGTCCCAACTGTAACCATGATTTACCTCATTCATTCATTCACTCGCTCATTCATCTAATATTTATGAACTCCCACTGTGTTCCAGGCACTATACTAGAAGATAAGCCATCGAATGAGACAGATGTAACTCCTGGACGAGCATGGTGATTCATGCCTGTAATCTCAGCACTTTGGGAGGCTGAGGTGGGCAGATGACTGAAGTCAGGAGTTCGCGACCAGACTGGCCAACATGGTAAAACCCTGTCTGCACTAAAAATACAAAAATTAGCCAGACGTGGTAGTGCATGCCTATAATCCCAGCTACTCAGGAAGCTGAGGCAGGAGACTCGCTTGAACCTGGGAGGCGGGGGTTGCAGTGAGCTGAGATCGTGCCGTTGCACTCTGCACTCCAGCCTGGTTGACAAAGTGAAACTCTGTTGAAAGGAAGGAAGGAAGGAAGGAAGGAAGGAAGGAAGGAAGGAAGGAAGGAAGGAGG